>APFE031308022.1:285747-355498 GCA_000404065.3 Pinus taeda | reverse complement strand
GGCTGCAACATGTCCAAGATTATGACATACATAACATTCAACATTATTCATAGGAGGAGTAAAAGATTTTCTTTGAAGAATTTCTTTCCATGGTTGATGATGAGATTGACCTTTCATCTCCTTATTGAGCATTTCAGATTTTGCAGTAGAGTCCCTTGTCTTACTTTGTGAACTAGATTCACCTTCAATAGATTCATGAAAACCAAGACCAGTTTTGATAGCAGAAGACCTTTGAATATTAAGAATATCATCCAAGACTTTAGTACTATCTTGAAAACATAAGAGCTTATCCTTTTCTTCTAATTTACCTTTCAAGATATTTACCTCAACTTGAAGTTGTTCTTCCTTTTCCAGACATTGCTTCTTCAAAAATTCTTCAGATTTTCTTCCTTCATCCATTTGTTGCCTTAGTTTGAGAATCTCCTTTTCTTGTTCTTCATTCAGATCCTATTGCATTTGACGAATTCTGAAGGCACATTCTAGCTGATACTTTAAGTTGATAACTTCGTTTTCTTGTTTTTCAATAGCTAGGAGTAGATCTTTATTCTGCTTCTTTGATTCTTCAAGGTCTTCCTTTAGCGAGAGGATTGTAGCTTCAAGACTTTCATAGTAGCTGGATCTATCTCTGAGTTTCTTGATTGTTGTGCTCCTTTCATTTACTTCATTTCTTAAAGATGTCACTTCATCCTGCAACTTTTGACATTGATTTTCCTTGTCCTTGAATAACTTCCTTACCTTGTTTCCTTCCTCTAGTTGAGCCTTTAGTTTGGTAGCTACTTCTTTGTAGGCAAATTCCCTTTTGTTCAATAGATCTTGTTGATCTCTGATTTTGTCAGTCAAGCTTTTAAATTCTTCCTCTATTTGATATCTTTCTTTCTCACCCATAAGAGCACATTCAATTGTTTCATTATCACTTACATCACCTTCAAATGGATAGATAGCTGGGACATTAGAGGATAACAAATTCATACCTAAGAGTTCATCTTCATTCTGAAGTGATTCTGAAGTGTTTCTTCCACATAATCCCCAATCGATTCTCCCACTGTCATAGCTCTCTTGAGATGTCTTCTTCTTCTTAGGTGCTTTCTTCTTAAGCTTCTTTCCCATTGTTCTACGGATCTCCTTCAAGCGATCAAGCTTCTACCAAAGGACCTACTCTGATACCAATCCTTGGAAATAATACTGAGAGGGGGGGGAGTGAATCAGTATTATCAGATCAATATAACTTTTTCATTTCCATATTAAGATTCATATGTGTTGCAACAAATGTATATCCAGTAAACATATGATTCAGTTAGTTGATCTTTAATGAGTGCATCAGAACATTATTAACCATATGAGCAGTAAACCGGAGTAGTAAAATAGAACAGATCATCACACACAAGAACCACACATGAACACCATGATGTAAGGTGGAAACCTAATGTGGGTGAAAACCACTTGCCACAAGTCGTATCAATCTTCTTTAATAAGAAATATCATTTACAATAGTTCTGTACTGGTGCAAACTTATACCAATACACAGGCTTCTACCTACAGAAGGCTACAACCTTCTCTCGTTCTCCAGAATATCCTGGAAGGGAGCTACAACCCCCTTTGCTCTTGTACTAGCCAATCCATTTACTAGTACGCAGGCTGCTACCTGCTGAAATGCTCCAACCTTTACTCATTTTTTAGTTTTTACTAGAAGGGAGCTACCACCCCCTTGGCTCTTGTACTAGTTGATGTACTAGTACGTAGGTGTCAACCTACTGAAGGCTACAACCTTCTCTTTATTCCTCCAAGTACCACATTTCATACATTTTCAGACTGGATACATTGAAGCACAACACCATAATCTGAAAGGCCACGTTTCATCCAATTTTCATACTGGACCCATCTATAGCATTGGCACACACAATCACCCAATACTGAAACAACACTTTAACCTGTAAATAATTCCTTATAACTTGCAGCTGTTCCATACATTGATCATACCCAAATCATACCATCCATAAACATACGTCAATAATTCAGATCTAGTCTATCAAACTAGATAATAACAAACATTCCAATCCCTAAGATCTCAATCCATCAAGTATTAAATAGATCTGCAATCAACCAACTTCCTTGTGTACAAACTAAACCAATACAGCAAACAAATCTGAACCTTGAACACAAAAATAATAGATAAAACAGTTAAAACATATTTCAAGTAGAGTCTGCAACTTAGCCAATAGAATCTTGCGGATGTACGCACTTCTGCTGTGTCAAACCTGCGCACTTTTGCACCAGTGTCTACTACTCATTTGTGCGCCTGCGCACCTACACCTTTTGGTCAGCTGCACACTTCCGCACCTGAGGCCACGGCTCGTCTGCGCACTTCCATACCTACGACACTTCTGGCCCTGCGAACCTCCGCACCTGTTCCTTGTCTGCACTTGTGGTCCTGCGGGTATAGACAATTTTCAGACTTTAGGAATACCCCAGACTATCAAATCTATAGATTTGATCATGCGTCGAGGAGATCTCAACCCATCAGTAGATCCGACTTGTAATCCTCATTTTTCTCCTTGATTTAGATCTATCAATCACTCACCAACCGATCACCAGAATTTCGTATCTTCTTCTTCTTGAGATATTCAACACATGAGTCACTCAGTCAAATGATCTCCTTTCCTTTTTATAGGCTAGGCCTTTACTCAAACCATGGTCCAAAACCATAGGTATCCAATACTAGGAACCCAATACCTTGGATCAATACTTTAGATGCAAAACCATGGACCAAAACCATAGGATCAAACATGTCGGGCTAAATACCATGTACCACCATTGGATTTCCCACGTGCGTGCGCTTTTCTCTGCATGAAAGTCCATGCATTTTAGGTTCGCACCTTTTGTGCGGGAGACCTGCAAACATATCCACAGTTTGTGAATGGTGTGCCTGCGGGTCCGCACCTTTTGAATGGTGCACCTGCGAACCCCTTATTTTCTGCCATTCTAAGAGGTTGATCATCAATCTTTGCTACTGGCCTGTTGCACTATGATTTTTCCCTTGTATGAGTTGCCATCAAGGACAAGACTTGTCTCATAATGCCAACACTTAATGTCCATCATGTCCCACAAATTTGACCAAAAATTCCCAACAAATCGAGAATCTCTATCACTTATAATGGAAGTAGGAAGACCAAAATGAACCCAAATGTTTTGAAAGAAAATATGAGTTGTTTTTCAGTTGTAATTTTCTTTTTACATGGTGTTAGAATACACATTTTGTTGAACCTGTCTACAACTACATACAAGTAATCATGACCTTTCCTTGACAATGGAAGACCTCCTACAAAATCCATTGAGATACTCTCCCATGGACGTGAAGGTACCAGAAGTGGAGTGTACAATCATAATTTCCTATTGCTATGCTTACTTGTTGCACACAAAGTACATCCTCTAATGAAACGAGATACATTATAAAAAATGTGTGGCCAATAACAATACCTTTGGAGATTTTCTACTGTCTTGCCTACACCAAAGTGTCCAACAATCAATGAAGTGTGTGCCTCCCTTATGATATTGTTTCTTTCTCCCTATGGAATATATAACTTGCCTAAGTGATACAAAAAATTGTTATGCACATGGTAATCTAACTCTTCAATTTGGTTTCCTTCACTCAAGCTTGTATACACATATCGAAAGTCATTATCATATGCATATTTCTCAATGTAACTTTCATGCAAAACAAAATTATGCTTGAGTATAACATATGAATTTACAATAGGCCTAGAAAGCATATCGGCTACCTTATTGTAGATTCCCTTTTTGTATTTGATAACTAAATGAAATGGTTGTAGAAAACGCATCCATCTGAAGTGTCGTGATTGTTGCAACTTTGACTGTGACTATAACTATTGCAATGATTGATGGTCGGTATGGATAATGGTCTCCTTCCCCATCCAGTAGTGTTTCCATTTTTTGACATTTTGTACCAATGTGTAAATTTCTTTGTCATAAGTGGGATAATTAGTTATAGCTCCATTAAAAATTTCAAAATGAAATGAAATGGGCTTACCATGCTGCATAAAAATTGCTCCCATGGCATAATCACTAGCATCAGTTCGAATCTCAAATGGCTACCTAAGATCTAAAAGAGCCAATACCGATGTTGAAATGATCTTTTGCTTTAAAGCATCAAATGATTTCTGTTGTACATCTCCCCAATGGAATACTTTATTGACACTAGTCAATGCATGTAATGGTGCCACAATAAAAGAAAAATTAGCAGTAAATTTCCTCCAATATTGTGTTGCCCCAAGAAAGCTTCTTACCTCTGTAATTGTGCTGGGCTTGGGCCAATTTAGAATGACCTCAACCTTAGAGGGGTCTATCTTCAGCTCACCTCCTCCAATAATATGTCCCAAATACACTAAATAAGTCTTGCCAAATTCACACTTCGACATCTTTAAAAACAATTGCTCTTTTCTCAATATATCAAGTACTTTGTTCACATGCATGACATGTTCATCTCTAGATTTGTTGAATATGAGAATATCATCTAAGTAAACAATGACAAAGTCATCTAGAAATGGTCTCAATACATCATTCATAACTCTCATGAAAGTAGATGGAGCATTTGTAAGACCGAAAAGCATAACAAGCCACTCAAACAATCCTTGTTTAGTTTTAAATGCAGTTTTCCAAATGTTCTCTTCAGTTATTCTAACTTGATGATAACCACTTTGTAAATATAACTTAGTGAAATAATTTGCATACCTCAACTAATCAAGAAAATCATCAATTCTTGAGACTGGATAATGATTCTTTACCATTATTTTTTTTAGTGCACGTAAATCTACACACATGTGCTAAGTCTCATCCTTCTTTGGTACCAAAACAATGGTTCAACCACATGGCAAAGTAGAGGGGTGTATGATACCTTTGTTCAGAGATTCTTGAATTTTCTTCTTCATTTCCATGCTCTCCATAATTTACATGTGATACATGCCAATGTTTGGAAGTGGAACATCCTGTTGCAGCTGTATCTCATGCTGAATTCCCCTCTTGGGAGGTAATCCCTTTGGTTCCTAAAACATCTCATCATGCTTGCTTAGCACATCAAACAAATCAGATTTTAATTTTTCATCACAACCTTCAAAAGATTCATAATTGATATCATTTTTTTTCTTGATCATGAGAAGCACACAATATCTACTTGCATTTACTAGTCTCTTCATCTGCCTTGCATTAACCAAAGAAATGTTTAATTTTTTGCGATGGGCTCTCACAATGTACTCCTCCCCATTCTTGAGCAATATATATTTGTTTTCATGGTGATAAAATACTAATTTCCTATAATACAAAGAAGGACTTCCCAAAATGATTCCTGATATGTCAAGTGGAAGTACATCTAACTCAACTTCATCAATGAAATTTTTAGTAATGGCAAACTTGAATAAGCACTTCCTTGTAACTTGTAAATTTTCATTATTGACTATCCAACCCAATGGATATGTCTTATGATGAGGTACAATTTCAAGGTTAAGCTTTTTGACCAAGTCTTCTGAACTTAAGTTTGACTGTGACCCACTATCAAATAATGCATCAATATTTGTATGATTTGAAATTACCCTTACATGGAACAACTCTATTCTTGATTCTTCATTTGGAGTGTTGTTGTGACTATGTGAGGAACTAATACTTGCAATAGTTTCTTTTCCTTTTGTGACCATGGCTGAAATATTGGTCTTATCACTAAAATCTAATCCAAGATCATGTTGTGTGGTAGCAGTCGTCTTTTTTTTTTTCCATTATTGTTTGGTTTATTAAGCCTTAGTTCAGGATGTAATTTCCAACAATGGGTTTCATCATGCCCAGATTTGGATCATTGTTGGCATATAGTTTCCCCCCTTCTTTCTTCACACTCGAATTCTTCTTTCCCTTCCATTTTCCTCCCTTCTCTTTCTCCTTACCCTTGAATGGCTTCTTCTTACTACCCTCTTCCTAAATTTTCTTTCCCCTTGCTTCAAGATGTGTGGCTTGCACACATACCTCATCCAAATTGCTTGGATTGAACATAAGGATAGTATGTTTTAAATAGGAATGTAAACCCCCAATATATTTCAACGGTGTATCTTGGGAATTCAAGTTTACTCCTAACTACAAATCCCTCTTTCTAAACTTTTGGGTATAGTCTTGAATTGTTTGGCCCTTGAATACCCTAAAATTTTGCCAACTCATAATGGATTTTTGCATATAGGCTAAAGAATAAAACTGTCTTTTAATTGTAGAAACAAATTCAACCTAGGAAATGGATATCTTACCATGAATTCGCATTTTCTCTTGAGTCTTCGGTTCCCACCAGACTAATGTTGCTCCTTGTAGCCTTAGTGAAGCCAAATGGATCTTTATGTCATCTTCTTGAATATTCTGAATTCTGCAATAAACCTCCAATTGTCGAATCCAATTGTCTAGCTTTTCTTCATTCACCTCACCATTATACATGGGAAATTCAAACTTAATGTCCAATTTGAGTAAGGGAGTTTTTCCTTTTAGGGTTTGGGAATGAGTATGAATAGTTTTTGGGGTGGAAGTGGAAGATGATGTTGTTTGAGATGTTGATGATGATGAAGATGGTGGAGATGGAGGAGGCTTTCCTCCATTACCCTTTGAATCCTTATTTTCATAATTTTTATGTCCTGAGATTCCCTCTCCATGTGGAGGCTTATAACTCTCTCCAACCATTCTACTATTCCTCTCTTCATAGAGGACTCTAACCATGTTAGTTAAGTCATACAAATATTTCTTGAATGCTTCCTCTTCTGAAAGACCTTCAGTCTCTCTTTCTCTAGAAATGATGGCTTTGGATTCAAGCTCAGCTTCTGGTACTTCTTATACCTCCTCGATCTCAATTAAAGGTAAAACTTGTGGTGCTTCAAGTGCAGCTGGAATTGGAACTTTGGGTGGACATTGTGGCCTTATGGCTCTCCTTCTTCTGGGCATTACCTCAGGAGTTGCTACCAATAGTTTCCCTTCTCCTCTCTGCAACTTTAACCTTGTAAGCATAAAAAATTTGCAACCATTAAAACCCTACTTGCACAAAACTGAAGCAATCAAGCAAATAACATTTGCTCTGATATCAACTTGATCTATTATTGCATGTTAGTTTTGTTGTGCTAATTTCAACTTCAAATTTATAAACAGATTCTTGTCAATTGCTTCATGTGCATAGGTTCCCTTATGGCATTTGTGATTGAAAACAGGTAAATTTATCAAGTTTTATGTTATTTTCTTGAGACAAATAACATGAAAATCAAGTGTTGAACAAAAGCAAGTAAATGTACAACAAACCATCAAAATGAACACTTAACACAATATTTTGATGAAGGATTTCACCCCTTTTGGGCTACATCTCCTTGGTCTAGTTTCCATGGCTTGGGCCTCTGTGTTAGATCAATAATGGAAAAAGTGTTGTTTATAATGCTCTACTACTTCTGAAACCTACTTCAATATGTTCAGAATGCCCAAATCAACTAGGAACACCTTTTCCTGAGCTCAATTTGGTCAAATTTTTCTCTAACTATGACCAAAATTGATTTCTCCTAGTAAACCTCCACTAAAACGGGAGGAACTCCAATTAGTCCTGCTAATTTTGGAGTTAGTGCCGAATTTGGTGGTACCACCGAATTCTTTGCCAAGTTAAATGTGAATTTAATTAATGATTAAATGCATATTAATTAACGTTAACCCAAATTTAACACAATTACCGCACAGTTAATACAAACCGTTAGCATGTGGTTATCAAGAAGGAGGTCACATGTGATGGCTTGGAGTTCGCGGTTATGGTTTGTTGGTGCGGTTTCCGCTAACCATTTGAGTTGACCGCTACCTCGTGGTTTGAGTGGAGGCAGATACATAGTGTTATAACCGTGAGCAGTTATGGTTCACATAACTACCAAATGGATAACTATGATGTTACCACTGGAGTGTTCACATGGGAGGGTTGGCCCGCGGGCTAGCCCTCCTAACCCTCAACCAAAAAACCATGAAACTTCAAATATATGCGGACATCATAATGGTGTAGAAACATAGCATGGGTGCAATGGTATGTTGTGTATTTTTTCAGAGCAGGTCCCGGGTTCGACCCCCCAACCTTCCATAAAATTTTGGTAAACTGTGTGTCGATTGTCCACCGGTCCTTTGGGGATGGACATGTGGCGGCCTCTGGGCTTGCCACTTGTCCCCTCCTCATTGGTCCATTCAAACCAATAAAAACTTTCCACGTCACCACCTGCAAACCAACCACCATATGACACATAGTGTAACCTGATTGGACCATTGACCATTGTTGACTTTGCACAGTCACCAGCCACGTCAAAGGTACGGACTGCTGACTATGCAGTGACTGTACTTTTTTTAAAGAAAATTCTATCATTTAGCAAAGTGGATAGAACATGATATCTTCCTCATATGAACTCGATTTTGAGTGAAACGAGTTGCGTTGAGATCGTTTCACCGAGATGGATGCGGTCGTTTAGGTTTCGAGCGATTATAAAATCTTTTATTTTTGAGCTAAATACTAAGCACTTGATTATAAATAATGTTCACATAATAGTAGTGTAGATATGTGCCTTGCGATTTTGATTAAAACTTCATGAGTAGTTGCAAATCTACAGCCTAATTTATACATGGTATCGGAGTTGGATTCACATTTGAGGAAATTTGAAGTTGTATCTCATAGGTTCAAATTTGAAGATTAGTGTAGCAGGATTTCTTTAGAGATGAGAAGATGGCCAACAATGGACTAAGGCTAGAGTGTGCCTTGGAAGGCACCTCTAATTTTTTTTGCATGGAAGGACTACATGGAAGCAATATTCAATGACAATGGATTGCTAGAACACATTAAGATATATGTTACAAAACCACAAGCATCTAATGCTCATAACCTTGCTCAGTGAAAGAATTATGTATCCAAGGCGAGGAGAATCATCTTGGAGGTTGTACGAGATCATATTGTCTCGATTATCCATGAAAAAAGAATATTTGTTCACAATGTGGAAAGAATTGATAGAATTATTTGAGAACAGTGGTGACCATGGGAAGCTTGCACTCAATTATAAACTTCGAAGTATCAAGATATAGAATAATGACACAATTCCACAATATCTGAGCAAGTTTACATAGTTTCATGATGAACTTGGCGAGGTTAGTTTTAATTTCCTCGAAGAACACTTGGTAACCTTAGCCCTTTTTGGCCTTCCCAAGAGTTGGCATAGCTATCATGATTCAGTGAATGGGAAGGAGAAATTACCGAGTTGGGAGCGCCTATGGTATAATATGGTGTAGGAGGAAATAAAGAGGAATACCAAAGATAGGAATTCATCCAAGGGCGAGGATGAAGAAAAATTTACATTAGATAGTAAAGAAAAGAAGAGAAAAGGGAAAAATACCAATCCAAACTAGAATCCAGTTAAGAGAGCAAGAAGAAAGATTTGTCAAAAATTAAATGCTTCCATCGTCATGAATTTGGGAACTATACCACGAAGTGTCCACACAACAAGACAAATAATAAGACCTTAGGAGGAGAAGTAGGTGAAGATTTGGCTTCACAGTTTGAGCTTGAATTTACTCTCATTTCATGCATGGCCAGCACAGTGACAGGGAGAATTTGGTACTTGGAATCAAGTGGATCATTCCATATGACAATATTTCATGCCATAGAAATGGAAAAGTTTAGAGTATTAAAGAGAAAGAAAACAAACAATATGGACGGAGTGGCATCAGAAATTGTCTCATCTGACATTTCTTCACCAACTACTATTGTTTTAGGTGAGCCTATTTTCATAATGTAGTAATTTGATCTAGGGACAGAAAAATCTTCTCCTTCTTATTCTTCTAACCAAAACATATTTTTTGAGTTTTTGGAAATGGAGAAAAAGAATTAGGATTTGGAGGCAGTAACTTATACCGAATTCTGGAAGCAAACTTCTTCAAGTAAAAATAGGTTGCTTTCAGCTCTTGATACTAAAAAAGGTGAATTTAAGTTAGCACTTCTAGAACCTAAAGTTTCTACTGCTAGATTTGTTGGAGATCATAAGAATTATGTTTTATTTTTCAATACTAAAAAGACCCATCCTATAGATTAGATTGATTTGCATAAACAAATTGGTGATATGACTTATTCCTCTCACTGCTTCTGCTTCAATTGTATCAAAATTGTAGAATTATTTGAATAATACTATTGCAAAACCTAAAAAGGAAAAGACTTATTCTCTGGTGAAGGATGTTAGGATCAAATCATTGGAATGCCTTGTAATTCAATTAGTTTTGGATCCCAAAAATGTGGATGCAACTCAAGATATTGTTAACAAGAAAAATGAAGATATTCAAGCACTTAGAAGATAGTTGAATTTGCTACAATTGAGCATACCCGAACACAAGAAATTGGGTAATTAAAGAAGGATAAGGAAACTATGTTATCCTATCTAATTGAATAGAACCTGAAAAATTTAGAAAATGCAAGAAAGGATGGAAGAGTTGTTAAAAGAGAGGGCCCAAACTAACAGTGTAGTAATTCCCACAACAGCAATAGGTTCCACAAAAGATATTACCATATAAATTCGATCACATGAATTATCTTCTCTTAAACTAAAGGATGTTGAGATTGGAATATTGAAAGAAAAATTGGACAGAGTTGAGATGAACAAAACTAAATTAGACAATTCCTTATGCGAGGAAACAAATAAAAACACAAATTTTCAAAAGCATTTAGAACAAAATTTGAGAAGTTCTAACAGTATTCAATGTTTATCACAGGCCAAAGAACAAATTTGGATAGAAATTATGTCATTTCTGTGTGATATTTAGCAATCTATGGAGATTATTTTAGAATAGGAGGAGTTGATAAAAATAGAGAAAGAAGCTATTAATGACATCAAAATATAATATGGGAATAAACCTAGAAAAGAAAGTCAGATTATAAAATCTCTAAAGAAAGGGTCCAGAGAACAACTTGAAGAATTAGGAATTGTATACAGAACAAAATCAATTATTCAGACTAGAAAAGTTATCATGAAGAAAACTCTCATGTTGAAAACAAAGGAAAAGAGTGAAATCTTTTAGTGGAAATTAGTAAATTCTACAAAAAATGTTCTATTATGCAAGAGAGAGGTATTACATATTTTAATAATTAATATGGCCAGATGGTAACAAAAGACCAATATGAAATATTGTTGAAGAGAAAGGCAGCGGACATGACAAAGCTTGTTGGAATCAAGGGAGAGATTAGCGGTCAGAATTTGCTTGAAATGTTAGAAGATGACCTTTTCATCTGCTACTAAATAAAACACTTGTTCATAGTAAAACCTTCTTAAGAGAAGTATACTAATGCAGATGAATTATACAGACAGACGATGGATCTCATTTACCCAACATATGAAGAATGAGAGTAGTTGGTCAAATTTGTTCAATAAACTCATCTTATTAATGCAACATATTAGCAACAGATTATAACTATTAAGCATTTTGAGCAACCAGAATAGAGCAGTTTCAAATAAATTGAACTTGAATGTAGAAACCAAGCATAGTTGTAGACATTTTTGGAGCCGTTTTCTGATCAATTTTCTATTTTTAGTTAAACCTTAAAAATTGTTTAAACATTATCCAAAGCTTTGGATAAAGAATACTTTTAATGTTAATATTTTAAGAGATAGGATATTTTGTAAAACACTATATATATATCTTATTTTTTAATAAGAAAGGGTTGATACCTGGAGCAAATTTTTGTAATATTGTTGTAATACTTTCAACTTGGATATAATCAAAGGATTCTAGTTTTTAATCATGACAACAATTGTGTACTTGTGAGTTATTTTTTTAATTTCATAGTATGTTTCTACATATATTTGAGAATAGTATAGGACATTGTGAAGGGCTAGATTAATTAGAAAACTCCCTAGTGTCCCTCTACAATGATATGTTCATAAATGAGTTAGAAATTGAATAATTTGTTTAATTTACTTCCCATAAATTTTTAGATCATTGCTTCCATGTTGTACTTGGATATATTTGTATTGACTATAGAGGTTGATCTATACATCCCTACTATTATTAAATGATTAAATGTTCAAGGAGAATGTTTAGCCTTCTAAATTCCTCTCAATTCCTCACATTGATGCTTTGGCTCAGTTATTTAGCTGATGTTGTCTACAAAGATACAACATGGGGTATGAAGAAAAACAAATTGAGAAGAAAAAACATAGATAACAACATATTGAAAAGAATATGTTGTAACAATACATGTTGTGACAATTGATGTTATAACAACAGATGCCATAACATCATGTCAATGTTAAATATTCTCAAAATGTTGTAATATTTGATGTTCTAACACTGATTATTATTGAAAATGTTGAAATTGTTGTAAAAGTTGATGCTATAACAACTGCTAATATTGAAACTACTAAAACAATGACCATTGCAGTGGATGTTGTAACAAAAAATGTTGTAACAATTGAGGGGGTAGAAATCCATTTCATCTTGCTTTTCAAAGCTTGAAAGTAGGCATCCCAAGAGGTGTTTTTTCCACCCAACACTACACTAGCACTTCGGGGATCAAGAAAAAAAATTGAGAAACACAAACATAGGTAACATCGGGGTAAAAAGAAATTGGCATAACAACAGATGTTGTAGCAACAAATGTTGTAACAACATATGTTGTAACAACAGATGTTGTAGCAACAAATGTTGTAACAAAAAATGTTGTAACAACATATGTTGTAACAACAGATGTTGTTACAATAGATGCCATAACAAATGTTGTAACAGCAAGCCATTTCATCTTGTTTTTCAAAGCTTGATAGTGGGCAGCCAAAGAGTTGTTTCTTAGTAAATTTGCATTTGTGTTGTTCTTCTTCTCAGACACCTGTGAATGGTTTAGATACTTGTGAATTTTATCTAAGAAAACGGAATGAAGCACTCTACAATCTTTGCATCTTAATTTCTTTCATTTCATGCTCTCTGTTGTAGATCTAATGCATAGGATTTTGTTTATGTCTGTGCTTTAAACCTCTAATTTGTTTATTTTTTCCTTTCCATACTACAACATGAATTTTAAAGGTTGTAATCAGAGGATAAGTAGGCGAGTTGAATTTTTTCATTAATTTCTCCAAGAAATAGTTCACATTGCATCTATAACTCTATCATCACCTGCCCCACTCGTTTAATTGTTTTAGGATTAATACGGGTTTGATAGAGATGGAATAGTGAGTAGACTTGTGTTGTAGTCTAGAATGTAGGAAGAATTCTGTTTTGAAAAATCACCAAGTTGTGTGCTGACAATACTCCCCATAAGACTAGAAAAGGAAGTTTCCTATAGAGTTTAAGGCCCTTTCTTTCAAATCAGTGCTTCAAAGTTCAAACAGCCTCTAACACATGCCTACATCGTAAATGTTCCTATTCTAGTAGCCATGTCCCTACATATCTTCTTAATTGATTCAATATATATATATATATATAGATATCATTGCAAAACCAATGTTTTACACCTCCATACACCCTTCATCTTACCATATGGCAAATAATTGTTAAGGCAAGTGCTAAGACTCAATATCATCCCTAGTGTGAGCATTCATCTTCATTTCTTCTCTAGGGTTTACGTCACAAACCCTAGGTCTTCCTCTATTGCATCACATAAGCACTAAGAACTCTCCATGAAAATTATATAGATGGAATAATGAGTATAGTGTAAACAAATACATTCTCTTCCCTCTATACACAGTAGGTGAAGGAGGGAGGCATTTGTAAACTGGATTAATTCACTGCAAAACCAATGTTTTACACCTCAATACACCCTTCATCTTATCATATGGCAAATATCTTCTAAGGAAAGTGCTAAGACTCAATATCATTACTAGTGCAAGAATTCATCTTCATTTCTTCTCTAGGGTTTATGTCACAAACCCTAGGTCTTCCTCTATTGCATCACATAAGCACTAAGAACTCTCCATGAAAATTATATAGATGGAATAATGAGTATAGTGTAAACAAATACATTCTCTTCCCTCTATACAGAGTAGGTGAGGGAGGGAGGCATTTGTAAACTAGATTAATTACACAAGCAATTTAATTTAATGCACAAGATAAGGTCTCCAAGTGAAGTGCTCTCTCTCCAAGCTATACACGCCAAGATACCAATCCTTAGGTTTTGGACTCTCTAAGCATGTGTTTCAAGTGTCAAGTTATCTTCATCACAAGGATTCTTTCATTCCAAGACAATCATCCCATGCTTCTCAACACATGTATCTTGGACCCATAATCAATCCTATTTAATGTGCTCTCAACCTAAGCATCTATAATCAATCCCATGTAATATGTTTTGTTGTCTATAGGTGATCTATTACATGGTCTTGCATCCCTCATTTGGACTAGGATTTTTGGCAAAGGATTTGATAAATCCATGATTGGATATTGATTTCTAAGGACGTTATCATAGTGAAAGGCCAATTATTTATAAGGTTGTTATGACAAATGGGAACACAAAAGAACTCAAGCTACACATAAATAAACAAATCAACACAAGAAATGAAAATTAACATATTAACATAACAATATCCAACTAAGTTATTGAAAGTCAACTAATGATACCTTATTCTCTATCCAGATAACAAAATTAGACCACTTTCTATGTTTTATCATATCGAATTCCAATTGTGATGGATAATGGCCATATCGTTGCTCCTATCAAAACATGGAAGATGGACAAGTTAAAGTAATTAATATCCAATCATTTAATTTTTTGTACAAATATAATATAATATATATATATATATATATATATATATATATAATAAATATATATATATATATATATATATTATATTATATTTCAACATATTAAATATACTTACAAATTTGCATGCTAAGGCTTCGTAACCTATTTGGACATTATAGATGTGTGGCATGATATTTAGCAACCCTGGCCTTCGAGGCCTTGTCCTAAAACATACACTAATACAATTTAATTATTCACCAGTAAAATATAAAATCATTTAATGAATTTGAAATAATATTATGACCAAATTTAAATACTGGTATGCTCTCCTCATTGAACTTCCTCCGTGCATCTACTCTATCATATGCTTTCACAAGTTATTTCCATACTTTAACACTTACATCAATTGGCCTTATTTTGGACCTTAGCTCGGGAGGAATTTATTTTATCATTTTCGTTTGGTTGTAACAGAATCTCTTGCATTTTTTAGTCATTTGTTTTTTTACTTGCTTTACTAACCTATCCCAAATTCAGTCTACATGTCATGGATGACTTCCTTTTGAAGGTGAATGGGTATATTTGATAATGGAATATGTAGATGATCTTTGAAGCATTGAAGGCAAGATTCTTTCAACTTACAATTGAACACTTTCCTGACATATTTCATTTTGATTTCCCAAAGACAACATCATATTATACCTCAATTTCTTATGTACCAATGCAAGATGCATAAGTACTTGTACTAGTGGTGGAAGAAATCAGTCTCCCAAGAGTGGTTGGGACATTGGATGTCTTTGTTCTTTGTTACACATTATTAGAAGTTATTATGATTGACTTTTTCCTAGATCTTTTGCTCAATCCAAGATTTGGGGAATCAACTAATTCCCTTTGAAGGGTTGCCTTGGTTGGTCTATTTCAGTGCCTTTAGTACGTTCTTCCACATATTTGGCAAGCATGGATAAGTCCATATCTTCTATTTAATTCACTAATTCTACCCCCAATATAGAATCCATTGCCTCTTTCAGTTTCTCAGTCTCATGTCCCTATATATGTACAATAAAAAATTTATTTTAAAAATTAGAAATAAAAAATAAACCCCAATTTATTCTTTTACGATTTTGAAACTAAAAGCTAAAAAATACAATTCAAACAAGCAATGGAAACATGTGCAAATCTATAAATTGAGTATGAAATATCTCATTCTTGTAAGAATCAAATCCATTTTCTTGTTTCCCTTTGTTGTTGCTTGACATTTTTTGGCATCCTAAGGAAAAAAATTCCTCCACACTTTGGAAAATCCCTTCTCTTTACTCCCTATTTTTTCTCCCTCCCTCTAACTATTTTAAAAAGTAGTGCAAAATTGATGTACAAGGGTTTGATTTTTGTCTTTGGTAGGGGTGAATGAGATGCACAAATTGATTTTCTGACTGCTAGAGAATGAATCACACCCATAAATCATTTTTTTTTGTTTTAAATCCACAATAGGGGAGGAGAGGTTCATCAAGATTTCTTCCCATCATCAACAAAAATCCAACCAATTAGTTGTTTGATTTCATAGCTCTAATGCGTTTCTCCAAACTGGGTCTTCTCCAACTCCGCACGAAACTTCAAAGCACCCTTGATTTGCAATTGGTGAGTATTACAATGGAAATATGGTGAATGTATTACATTGTTTTAGTTGAATAGTTGGGAATATGTTTATCCATTGTGCACCTCAATTATAGATTAGAGGGGTTTTATTTTTTTCCATTTGGTATAATTTGTATTCATTTTCATATTTTCACTTTGCAATGTCAATGTGGGAGACTTCCATGTTATTGTCATTTTTTATGAGGTTTAATTAAATACCAATATTGGATGTGCAATGTGCATAGGCACATCGGATAAACTGAAATGTTGGTTGATCTAAAATCCTATAAATGGTGTTTTTACCCTACAATGAAGGGTGTTTTATGTAACATTTTCCAAGCCCACTAATGGATTTGGTGTGATTTCAAAATTTTCAATTTTATTTTAATAGAAAATGACTCATAATGCAACAATCTACTAGTTATAGTCACATACACACATTTTCATAATTAAAGGTTGTGTTTCTTAGTGATTATTATACATGTGACACTAAACTTTTTGATCCTGTCACTCACTCTTTACTCCTTCATAGGGTGGATGGTGGCACTGAAAATATATCTCATCCACAAGTTAACTTATAATAATTATTATTTTATATATTAAGTTCATTTAGAAGACTTAAAAATCAAAATTTGCAACTAGTATATTCTCTAACATATAGGGTCAAAGGATTTTTTTAAATATTCAAAAATACAAATATTTGGCGGTTTAAAATTATGGATGAAGGGTTTGAATTAAGTTAAATGGAAACATTAAAAAAAAAGTAGTCCATTAGTTTACATAATCCTCATCTAATATTTATAAGGGTTGTGTCATGTCACCATATTGGGAGTAGAAATTAACAAAAATGGTATATATTGAAATAGGGACATTTTAGTTAGAAAGGTGCAGTGAAAACCAACTAAGCTTAAATCGATTGTGAGTTTAGAAAATTAGATGGAGCAACAACAAAGTGTATAGGTGTCATGTGACTAGTGTCAATGTTGTATATTACAAGATCTAGAGGAGGCCATGGACAAAGGATGTGGACGATGTAGAACTACTAAATCAACGAGAGGAAAGTGGGTAGCCATAGAATTGGATACAGAATTTGTAGATACAATAAAGGTAAGAAAACAAAGAAACCTCAACCAAAGGAGTATGTGTTTTATGAATTCAAAAATGCCACAACATAGGCGAGATAAATTTATATAAAATATGTTGTTATTTTTTTTAAATCCAAAACATGATATCGATATGACAAATATATGAGTAAAGTGAGGTTTCATGTTGGATAGAATATTGGTTGAAATTATATAATTGATGTACTAGACATCATTGACTATGTTTTGTATTGTAGGGGTAAAATGAGGCCATGGAAATAGATCATGTCATATTAAATAAGGATACCACAGATGTCACCGAACATTAGGTAATTATCAAATTTTGACTTAGCTTAGAAACAATTTTGTGATACGTCCATTCTTTTTCAAAGTATTATTCGAATTTATAGTGTATTATCCAATCTAGAAATAAATTAATGCACATTGTTGATATTTCAGTTGGACATTGGAACAAGTGCAAAACCTAAGCATTCAACTAGGAAAAGAAACAAAACATATGTACATGGGTGTGGACCTAAAACTCTTAAATCACGAAGAATATAGCGGGTGGAAGAGGATATGACGATGGATACTTCATACACAATAAATAATTGCACTGAAGAAGAGGTTGGTCAAGACTATAGTAAATGGGATGGGATTTGTTAAGTGATATTTCATTACATTTCTTTGAAATTAATACATTTATGATTTATTGAATTCTTGCCAAACATTAAATAGTGGTTGTGTTTGTTGATAGGTAGAAGATGATGATGAATAAAGACTACTAATACCCAAGTTGATCCAACTGGGATATTAATATTTGGACGGGATGATCCAAACCATCCTTTAAACCATACCGGGGCTAAAAGAACACATTTAAAACTAACTCTACCACTTGAGAAATGTGAACAACTGATGAGATTCGCATACATTGATGACTGTAATATGATACCTAGCGGACTTAGTGATGATGATCATGACCGTGAAAATGCAGTGCATGAATAATGATTGAATGAAATGTTTACATGTTTCTTTAGGGATGGAAACAATTATGAAAATAATGATCATATGGTTGACAATAATGATGACAACAGGGGTAATTACCACCAACATAATGCTGATGATAAAAAATTGCTAAAAGACTCCATCATGCAAGAAGCAAAGACACCCGTGTTCAAATTGGGTGTAAGTAGAACCTACAAGTTGGTATGCACATTAATATTATTAGAAATCAAGTGACTATTTGGTTGGTTAGGCAAAGGATTCACCATGTTAGGTCCATATAATACTAGCATATTCCCCATATTGTTATTGTAATGTAACCCCTTATTTTTATTGTTGTTCCCTTGTATCCCCCATATTGTTATTATTGTGCACTTACATTTTTTTTTTTTTTTTTTTTTTTTAATTAAGACTAAATCTATTAAGAAAAGAAATATGGTACAAACAGAGGTTACAAAGAAGCGAAAATTAGGAGAAAGGGAGCCGGAAATGATATGATATCAACCTCGGTCCCAAAAAAAACCAAAGCACAGGCAGAAGAGAATAGAGAGGATAAAAAAGAACGAGCTAGGCTAGGGAGTCTACCCAGCATGCGCAGAATCTTCCAATCTACATTTTTTGCCTTTCTTTTTGCTTACTTTGACCCAACCAAATGGATCTGGCTGGACCGGAACTACTTGCAGACTGATCTAAGTTAAAGGAGGAGACTTTTTGTCTGAATTAGAAGGCGAAGACTCATGAGGCCGTTTTTGCGCAAACAAAGGCGCAGAAGGATCTATGACGCTGACTAAATGCGGGTCCTGCGGTTGCTCCAAATTCTCCTCGTCCACTTCCAAGTCCTCCTCATCAGAGCTAGAGGGCTCTATTTCATCCATTGGGGGTCTGTCACAAGGTTTCCAACTCTTGGATTTGGATTTGCAAGTGAAATTCTTCTTTTTGTCGAGGAAAGCTGCACATGTTTTCTAGAGATGCCCTGTCTAATGGAAATGGCGACACTTGAAGGCTGTATTCTCATAGTCCAGAGTTTGTATCCAGTGGAAGTCCCCGATTTTAAGGATGATCTGATCTGTCAGCCCTTTACTGATGTCTATTTCTGCACAAATTCTACCATAGGTGTAAATTCCTTTCTCCCCCCTTGAGGTATCTGTTTCTAGGAAGCGGCCAAGGGTGTCTCTAATTCCTTGAAAAACAACAAAATTCCATAGATGCGCAGGGAGATTTGGAAGCCTGACCCAGATAGGAAGCTTGGAGATGACAGCAGTGGAGGGGTCAAAGTCTGGGAACCAGGGGGAGAGGAAAAGTCCAGCTGATCCCCAGAACCAGGGGCCACCCGTTAAAGCTTTCTGGTAATCTTCGGTGAAGGCAATGACTACAATAAAGAAGCCTTTCGAGTAGAAGAAGACTTTGCAGTTGTTGGTCCAATTAGAATGGATCCACTGGTATAGATCAGCAGTGCGGGGCCATAGGCCATTAAATCTACAGCTGAGGGCTTTTTCTACAAATGTCTGGTATTGATCATCCAAAGATGGACGAGTGATTTCAATGGCAGGGGTTTCCTCCATTTTGTCCACCAAGAAGGGTTTGGGAGCCTCAGTAGATTGGGCAGGCTTCTTCGCTTAGCTGTGCATGAACTGCCTCTTTGTATGAGAAACCTTTGGTGGCAGAGGATTGCCCTACTGCCCCTCCCCTTAGTCGAAGTGATAGGATCACTGTGGCATTTCTTTCAATATTATAAAAGGAAAGAGGCAGATTGTTATCAAGCTGCTTACCAACAAAGAGGAGCCACAAAAGGGAGGAAGGGATCCCCAACCTCAGTTCGAGAATCTTTGAGAGATGGCGCACAGTGAAAGACGGCTGGACTTCCAGGAGCAGGGTTTTGCCAGTCAGAAGAATTATCTGAATCTGGAAACTCGTTTGCTGGAAATGAGTACGATCTCGGCTTCTTGAAAGAGGAATTGAGGTTGAAACATTCAGATCCCAGATGCTCCTTCTAGGCAGATCTAGGAAGCTTGGAAAGTTTTGAAAATGAGATGTGGAATATTGACCATTCTGGGGAGGCAGAGCATGCCTTTTGTTAACCCTGGCTGGGTTTACTTCTACTTCTGAGCGGAGCCGGTGCGAAATGCTGGATAATCTTCGGAATCTGCGTCCGACGACCACCACAGCCTTGGTCTTTCCTGTGGCTGTCAGTTTCCCCTATTGCTGAATCTTCGCAGGCCGAGCAAAAACTGGGCCATTCCTGCAGCCTTTCCTGTTGCAGCACCATTGGAGGGAGCGGGGGCTTGGCTTCAGATGCCCCATTCCCAGAACCCGAGCAACAGAAACCCATTTGTTGGGAGATTGCAAAACAGGGGCGCCAGGCTTTCTGTGGTCCCACCTCTGAAGGGTAAACCCTAACCCAGCAGTGACAAACTTCGTAGGAGAAGCGTAGTGGGCAGCAGTGTAAGAAATCAAACCCTGGTTATCTGTAATGCATTTGTGATGCATCTGACCTTTCGCGAGCCTAACCAAATTGATCTTCCCGCCTTCTCCAACACAAACGCACTCGCAGTCGGAGCTGTTCGGCTGCAAATGGACAACCTGCGGATCCGCAGAGAGGGACACGACCATTAATCCATGAATAAATCGCTTGACGCCATATGTAGCAGGGCCACCCAGAATCCATATGGCGGCCGAAGGGGAGGCGGTAGGAGTGCCGTTAGGGTTCATCTTCGGGAGCGATCTCAAAAAAATTGATTCAATTGTTCTGCACTTACATTATTATTGTTATGTAGGCTCTAATTATATTATGATGCATTAGACTCCTATCAATACCAAGTAGGTGTTATCATTTGTATCATCGAAGAATTGTTCATTTATGTAATGTACATGAGATTTACCCCTCGAAGAGCATAATTTTTAAGTCATTTATTTATCATTTCTTTTGTTTTGTGAGTTGGTTGCATAACATCTAGTATCAGAGGTTTGGATTCTAGGGTTTTGCTGCTTCAAATAGGCCATCTTGAAATTTTCGCTATAATTTTTTTCTATGAGGCTTTAGAAGCTGAAATTTTGACTACGTGGAGCCAAATATTTTTATGAACTTCATGTAAAAAAATTTGAGATTGGTTCACTATATTTTCTGAGATATGGTCTGAAGAAGTTAGGGGTTTTTTAGGCTTCTGAATTCAATCTCAAACAGGTGGCTGAGGGAAAATCGCCATAAATTTCGCTCTAAGCATCAAATTTAAATTACATAAAAAGTGACAAAAATGAAATAGACTGTAGATTTTTGTATATCGTTTTCATTGTCAAAGGTCGAAATAGTGACACGTGGAATCCCATACAAGTTCACTATACTAAACCAGTCCATAATCATGTCATCATGGGATATTTGGCATAACTTTATATTTAATAATTCAATATTGGTCTAACTTGGGCATTGGAAAGAGACTCAGAGTGCTACTAATACACCAAATTTCAAACTTTGGAGAGATGAAAGTACAGAGATACAAAAGTTTCAAAATCAAGCTCCCAAAAACAAGAGAAAACTGTGTATATTTTATAGGTTTGCATATATTTTGTTTTAAAAAATAGTTTGAAGTGATTCAAAGGGCATAATGAAGAATATATATCATTATTTCCAATATGACTTGCAACAAAAAAATGGATAGGCCCAGTAAGCAACCAGAAATCTCTAATATGATGCATGAAGAAGAGGAACAAATACAACATGATATATCAAAATTATGAGATCAAGTGCATTAAATTTCACTCTCACAAAGAGTAACCAAAAATGAATTGGAATCAATGAATGTTAAGATGGATGGTTTAAAAGAGTACATGGATGGTTTAGAATTAAAAGAAAGGGACATGTAAGGTTTGAAGGATGGTTTAGAAACAAAATGGAGGGTTTAAAGGATGGTTTAAAAGCAGAAATGACAGGATTGAAGGAAGGTTTGACAATGTTTCCACAAGAAATGCTTCCGAATGGCGACAAGGTATTCCATCATACTCATGATGAGAATAAAAGGAACGTTAATAATGAATTTAGAGGCTCTAACTTTGGGTTGAAGACCAACCGCATTCCAAAGATCGATTTGAGGAAGTTTGATGGCAAGGACCCCGTAACATGGATACTACAAATGGAGAAATATTTTTATCTACATGATGTGCAATACACACAAAAGATACACATTGCATCTTTATATTTAGAACCCAATAAATTTGGATGGTATCAATGGATTTTTTTTCTCGTAAACCACTTGTTATTTTGTCGATTTTTATAGAGGAAATGATACCACATTATGATGATACAAATAGAAACACCCTCTTTAGCCAATTGATAAATCTCCAACAAAAGGGTTCAATGGTGGAGCACATTGAGGACTTCCAAAAATTGAATAAAATGGTAACTAATATTCTAGAGTAGCATAGGATTGGTTTCTTCATAGTTACTTTAAAGGATAACATCCAACATGAGGTTCGCCTTTGGGAACCTGATTCATTGGAGAAGGCATTCAGGGTGGCAGGAAAATTTGAAAGAAAAATCATGGCAACAAGGAAGTCTACCACTCACAACTATAAATATGGAAGTGTTTTTTCTCCTAGACTTCCACAACCTATAAGGTTGACACCACAACAATTGGAGGAAAAAAGAGAAAAAGGGATTTGTTACAATTTTGATAGAAAATACACTAAAGGTCATATGTGTGCTGAGAAGAAATTGTTTTACATAGATTGTGAAGAGGAGGAAGAAAGGAACAAGAAACATCAAAAGAGGAGGATATACACCAACAACCAACCCCATAGAAATAAGAAATGAATTCAGCCATGTCTTGTAATGTATTGGTAGGAATTACCACAGTTGAA
Organism: Pinus taeda; assembly: GCA_000404065.3. Taxonomy (NCBI): domain Eukaryota; kingdom Viridiplantae; phylum Streptophyta; class Pinopsida; order Pinales; family Pinaceae; genus Pinus; species Pinus taeda. The sequence goes on along the minus strand of APFE031308022.1, from coordinate 332,194 downwards.
AAATGCAACAACAAATTCTCAATTTGATTTTGCCTTGTTTAAATTGAGAAAAATCAAAATTACACATCAACAAACAACTTGGATGATGTTAACTTGTGTGACATGGATTGTGTCACCCATTTTACTTGTTAAATTTGAATTGGAGGAGTTAGAGTTCATTTTTTCATGTGTGATTGCTAATTTGTAACAATCAAGGTCAGTTATCTCAAGTTGTTTTCAATTAAGCTAGTTAGAACTTTTGGAGGAACTAATGGAAGGTCAGCTGAGAAATGGGACTTCAGTCAAACTCAATGATCATTTAGTTAATGTATCATTCATCCCAAAATATCTAGTGCATGTAGAGAACTAAAGTTACCCAGTTGAGGTGGAGATTCCAAGGCAATGTAACGTTAGTTGTAGACTAGTCTTGAGTGTATCAGTGTTGTATGCAGCCAGATGATCAGCCTAAAGGAATTACGCAATTCAATTGAGCAAATTTCCTAAATAATAGGGGCTAATTCCTCAAGTAAAAACACAAGGAAATAGGAGCTCAATTTGAAGGTAAATTGACTAAGCCTGGGTCAGAGGCCTTCAGTGAGCAGAGAGATAGGTTGTGCACTTGCAAGGTGAGGTCAGTTGAGCAAAGAAATTGTAATACATCTCTATTTCATTTGATTAATGCAAGAGGCATTTTGTTTTTTATAATATTTCTTTCCCCATATAAAAATACTTGTTTCATGTGTGTTATTCCTTCTTGCATGTCTAAGATTTTTGTTCTAAATTGTGAAATAATGTTCGCAAAGAAGTAGTGTATATTTGTGCCTTGATATTTTGATTAAAAATTCATGAGTAGCTGCAAATATACAACCTAATTTATACATGGTATCAGAGTTGGATTCACAATAGAGGAGGAAATTTGAAGAAGTATCTCATAGGTTCAAATTTAAAGATTAGTGTAGAAGGATTTCTTCAAAGCTGAGAAGATAATGGACTAAGTCTAGAGTATGCCTTGGAAGGCACCTCTAATTTTGTTGCATGGAGGAAATATTTGATGACAATGGATTGCTAGAATACATCAAGGTATATGTTACAAAACCACAAGCATCTGATGCTCATAACCTTTCTTAGTGGAAGAAATATGTAGCCAAGGCAAGGAGAATCATCTTGGAGGGAGTACGAGATCATATTGTCTTGAATATCCATGAGAAAGAAACTATCTTCATGATGCGGAAAGAATTGATAGAATTTTTTGAGAATAGTAGTGACCAAGGGAAGCTTGAACTCAAGGATAAACTTCGAAGTATGAAGATGCAGAATAATGACACAATTCCACAATATCTAAGCAAGTTTACATAGTGCCATGATGAACTTGGTGACGTCAGTGTTAAATGTACTCGAAGAACACTTGGTAACCTTAGCCCTTCTGGGCCTTCCAGAGAGTTGGCATAGCTATTAAGATTCAGTGAATGGGAAGGCGAAACTACTGAATTAGGAGCACCTATGGTCTTATTTGGTATAGGAGGAAATAAGGAGGAATACCAAAGATGGGACTTCCTCCAAGAGTGAGGATGAAGAAAACTTTACATTGGATAGAAAGGCAAAGAAGGTAAAGGGGAAAAAATACCAATCCAAACTAGAATCCAGTCAAGGAGGCAAGAAGAAGGATTTGTCAAAAATTAAATGCTTCAATTGTCATGAATTTGGGCACTATGCCACGAAGTGTCCACACAAGAAGACAAACAAGAATACCTTAGGAGGATAAGTAGGTGAATATTTGGCTTCATAGTTTGATCTTGAATTTACTCTCATTGCATGCATGGCCAACACAATGACAGGGAGCATCTGGTACTTGGACTCAAGTGCATCATTCCATATGACAATATTTTACGACGTAGAAATGGAACAGTTCAAAGTATACAAGAGAAATAAAACAAACAATATGGAGGGAGCGATATCATAAATTGTCTCATCTGACATTTCTTCACCAACTACTATTGTTTCAGGTGAGCCTATTTTCATAATGCAGTAATTGGATCCAGGGATAGAACAATATTCTCCTTCTTCTTCTTCTAACCAAACTATATTTTCAAAGTTTTTGGAAATGAAGAAAAAGAATGAGGCTTTGAAGGCAATAACTTATACTAAGTTCTGCTTCTTCTAGTAAAAACAGGTTGCTTTTAGCTCTTGATACTGAAAAAGGTTAATTTAAGCTAGCATTTAGAACCTAAAGTTTCTACTCCTAGATTTGTTGGAGATTATAAGACTTATGTTTTATCTTTCAATACTAAACAAACCCATCCTATAGATGAGATTGATCTGCATAGACAAATTGGTGAGATGATCTATTCCTCTCTCACTAGTTCCATTTCAAATGTATCAAAATTATATAATTTTTTTAATAATACTATTGCAGAACCTAAAATGGAAAAGACTTCTTCTCTGGTGAAGGATGTTAGGATCAAATCACTGGAAGACAATGTAATTAAATTTGGTTTGGATCCAGAAAATGTGGATTCATCTCAAGAGATTGTTAAGAAGAAAAATGAACATATTCAAGCACTTAGAAGAATCATAGTTGAAGTTTCCCACAATAGAGCATCCCCAAACACTAGAAATTAGGGAATTAGAGAAGGAGAGGGAAAATATATTATCATATCTAATTGAAAAGAACCTACATATTTAGAAAATGCAAGAAAGGATGGAAGAGTTGTTAAAAGAGAATTCCCAAACTAGAAGTGTAGTAATTCTAGCAATAGAAATAGGTTCCATAGAAGATATTACTATAGAAATTCTACCACATGTGTTATCTTATCTTAAACTAAAGGGTGTTGAGATTGGAAGATTGAAAGAAAAAATGTATAGAGTTGAAGTGAAGAAAACTAAATTAGATAATGCCTTAGTTGAGGAAATAAAGAAAAATGTAAATTTTCAAAGAAATTAGAACAATATTTGAATAGTTCTAATAGTATTGAATGTTTATCACAGCCAAAGAACAAATTTGGATAGAAATTATGTCATTTTTGTAAGATATTTAGCTATCTATGGAGAATATTGTAGAACATGAGGAGTTGATTGAAAGAGCCAAAGAAGTTATTAATGACATCAAAATACAATTGGGAAATAAACATGGACAAGCTCTCATGAAGAAAACTTTGATTCTGAAGACAAAGGAAAAGTGTGCCAAATCTTCTAGTGCAATCAATAATATCTATAGAAAATGTTCTATTCCACAAGAGATAGTTTTTCCATCTTTTAAAAAATTCATATGGCCATATGGTAATAGAAGACCAATATGAAAGATTTTTGAAGAGAGAGGAGGGGGATAGGACAAAGGTTGTTGGAATCAAGGGAGAGATTAGCAGTCAGAATCTACTTCAAATATTAGTTGATGACCTTTTCATCTGCTATGAATAGTAAAACCTTATTATGAGAAGTATACTAATGTAGATGAATCATACAAACAAGAAATGGATATCAGTTAACCAATAGATGAATAATGGGAGAATTTAGTCAAATTTATTCAATAAATTCATCTTATTAATGCATCATATTAGAAACTGATCACAATTATTAAGAATTTCAAGCAACAAGAACAGAGTAGTTTCAAATACATTGAACCTAAATGTAGAAATCAAGCATAGTTGTAGACATTTTTGGAGCAGTTTTCTATTTTTAGTTAACACTTAAAAGTTATTTAAACATTATCAAAAACTTTGGATAAAGAATACTTTGAATGTAAATCTTTTAAGAGAGGATATTTCGTAAAGCATTCTATATATATCTTATTTTTTAATAAGAAAGGGTTGATACCTAGCGAAATTTTTTGTAATATTGTTGTAATACTTTCAACTTGGATATAATCAAAGGCTTCTAGTTTTCATTCATGACAACAATTATGTACTTGTGAGTTCTTCTTGTAATTTCATAGTATGTTTTTTCATATATTTGAGAATAATATAGTGCATTGGGAAGGGCTAGATTAAGTATCAATATCCCTGGTGTCTATAATGCAATTAGCTTACAAAATAGAAAAAGAGATAGATCAACGAATTAAAAATTAGCCTCTTTGAGGGGGAAACCTCCTTTACATTACACACGTGAACAATTCTTGGATGATGGAAATGACAAGACATCATTTCTATATATAGGAGTCTAAGGGGTCACAATATAGTCGGAGCCTACATAACAATAATATTGTAAGGGCAGAACAATAACAATAGTGGGATTCTATGGGGCACAATAATAAAAATATGGGGACTACATGGGCCTAACAATACAATAAGGGGTTTGCACTAATAAGAATAACAGGCTACACTAGTAGTATAGGGACCTAACATGCCCCTCTCCTCCAAAAAGTTGTTGTCCTCAATGCTTGAGTAGTTATGGATGCTTCTGTATTATCATCCTCCCATGTGGAATCTTTAGTGAGTAATTTCTTCCACTTGATGAGATACTTTGAAAATGCTCTATTTTGTAGTTGTCAGGTTTTTGATATCGTGATTTCTTTAGGTTCCAATATGATTTTTCCTTCCTCGTCAAGTTCTAGCAATATTGTTTGAACTGGGAGCTTGTCACCTATAATCTTATTTAAGCAAGAAACATGGAAAATTGGGTGCAGTCATGGAGATGTAGGAATCTCCAATTTGTATGTTGTAGTATCAGTCTTTTGCAACACCTTATAAGGATCATAGTACTTTGGTGATAGTTTATTATCCTTCTTATCTTGTTTAGGAGGCATTTGCTTCTATGGTTGTAGTTGTAAAAATACCCATTCACCTACATCAAAACTTTTTTCGTTGCAATGTTGATCAACATGTTGTTTCATTCAATTTTGCGCCAAATTTAGGTTATACTTTAAGATTTGGAGAACTTGTTGTTGATGGTCGATGTGATCTTCCATTGCTTGAACCTTGGAATTTTCTCTTAAAGATCATGTGATGGATGGTGGATGATATCCATAAAGTGCCAATGCATTGCAAGATATGTTTGGATTCATTTCTTCTTTCTCTAGCGTTGGTTCCTAGCTTATATCCTCTTATTTTGACATTTCTTAATCCTTTCCTTCCTCCTCTTCACAATCTATGTAAAATAATTTATTCTCATCACACTTGTGACCTTTAATGTATTTGTGATCATAACTGTAAAAAATTCCTTTTGCTTTTTTTTCCTCCTGCTGTTGTGGTGTCAACATTGTATATTGTGGAAGGCTAGGAGCATCAACACTTCCATTTTTATAGTTGTGATTGGTATACTTCATTTTTTCCATATTTTTTCTTTCCACTTTTCTCGCCACCTTGAATGTCTTCCCCAATTAATCAAGTTCCCAAAGGTGAACCACATGTTGGATGTTATCCTTTAAATTCCCTATGAGGAAATCAATCCTATGGTCCTCTAGAATATCATTTACCCTTATATTCATTTTTTGGAAGTCCTCAATGTGCGCTGCCATTGAACCCTTTTGTTTGAGATTTACCAATTGGCTAAAGAAGGTGTTGCTATTTGTATCTTCATAATGTGCTATCATTTCCTCAGTAAAAATTAACTAGGTGAAAAGTGGTTTACCGGAACAAATCCATCTATGCAATACAAATTTATTGGTTTCTAAATATAATGATGCAATATGTACCTTTTGTGAGGTTTGCACATCATGTAGATCAAAATATTGCTCCATCTGTAGTATCCAAGTTACCAGATCCTTGCCATCAAACTTCCTCATATCTATATTTGAAATGTGTTGGTTCTTAAACCCCACATTGGAGTCTCTAAAATCTTAATTGATATTCCTTTTGTCTTCATCATGATTTTCATGGATTTCCTTGACACCACTAGGAAGCCTTTCTTCTAGCAAATTTTTCAAACCTTCCTTCAACCCCTCTATCTTGAAATTCATCATTGCTTCCATGTACACTTTTAAATAATCATTCAAAACTCCCATGTCCCTTTTTATACCATCTATATTAACTTTCATCATGGCTTCCAATTCATTTTTTGTTACTTTTTGCGAGAGGGAAATATGTTGCACTTGGTCTCGCAATTTTGATATATCAAGTTGCATTTCTTCCTCTTCTTCATTTGTAATTGTAGATCTTGGGGGTTTCTTACTAGGTTGTTGTGCTTGTCAACAACAACACCCCCCCCCCCCCCCCATTTATTAACATTAGTAGTAAAATATTCCTTTAATAATTGGGGACCCTTTCAAAAATATATATACCCAAAAAATCAATCCTAGCATGTAAGTATTTCTTTTATTTTTAGAATAAATCAAGATATCAAACAAAACTTATAAAACCATTAAAATGCTACCTTTTCATATTTAGCATGAAATGCATCACAAATTATACCTTTCTAACCCACCACAATCTACGATGAAGCAATCAAAAAAGAAAATCTATATTCGAAAAACGGTCATAATGTTAGAAATTCCTTAAAGCTTCTTTTAAAAAGCTAAAAGTCTCACATCACAACATCATTGTTTATAAAGACTTCTCTTAAGAGGCTACCTCGAAGGATTGCAATCTGTGAAATTGTGATGGTATAATAGCCTTCTCACATCACATTTTAGTCATACAACACAAGCCTCAACCTATTATATGTCGATATTGAGAAATGACATCTCAACATGGACCCACCTTTTAATCTTTCCACCAACACATGCAGAGGTCCATTATTCGTTAAAAAGAAGCCTGATAAGTAATGACGTATGTTTCTTGCATCTCGCATCTCGCATAAAATCAAAAAGTAGTAAGTTAAACAAAAACAAATTATGCGATATAGTGATCTGTGATATTGCTTTGCAAATCACAAAATCACTATTATTGCAGTTTAAAGGCTCATCCTAGGAGATTGTTTCCCGATTTACAATGCGAATATTTATGGACATTAAAGTTAACAGATAACAAATCATTAGTGGGAATTTATGAAGAATTAATTGCATTTGAGTGTGAAAGGTCATTTAGCATGATTTGATATCTTTTTACATGATTTCAAATAAAAAACCTTTATCACCTTACTAGTTTTCTTCATCGATTCATTCCTACGTTAAGTATCATTTTTATCCGATAAATTGTTCCTCTTGAAACTTTCAGGAAAGAGCCACAGAACAGGATGCCGAAAGCAATGGCGAATAAATGGAAAGCAGTCGTGTTTGAGAAGTCAAAAATGACTCCTTTGTTCATGTGTACTACATGTAATAAGGAAGCAGGGATGTCTACATGTGAGGCTATGTATCAATTACTGGAGGAAGAACAACCAAGGATTCTTGAGAAAACGATTACATTTGATGGGCATGATTCCTCTAATGCTTCCATAACTAATCTTGTGTGCTCATTTCTACACCGAATAGCTGTATGACCAAAAATAATCCCCTATATCGACATGGTTAAGTGGATCATTGCCGATGCTGATATATATAACAGATAATTCAAAACAGGAGGCCAGGAAGTTATAGGATCTTTCACTCCAGATAACTAAGGCTTATGTACTACCTACCAAAGCCACAAGTTACCTACAACAGGTGATTTGTTGAGAAATTTGTCAAAGAAAATGAAGACCCGGCGGACTGCACAAAGAATTGGTCAAATAATGATGAAAGAATCAAGAAAGACAAAAACAGTATGTACGCCAGTGCATCTATTTGTTCCCATTTCTATTTTGTTGTGGCTATGCTTTGTAAACTATTTGGAAAACTCAACAGTAACAAATTCTCCTCAAAATGGTTGCCCTTAATAGATGCAACCGTTAATGCAACAACAATATTTTGGGCACAAATCCTATCTGATAATTTAGCTAAACCAATTATAGAGTATATAAGGCAAAGGAGTATTTCTTCGAGGGTTTACCCTCCATTTTTCATGTGTGCTTATGTAATGGACGCTATTTGTTTTGGTTCTAAATTCCCTCTTATGGGATGGAAGTGGACTATTCAAGATCCACTTCCTATTCAAATCCACCACAAATACATGTGGGAATCCAATTTTGAACCACATTTTTTCAAGATTTGTCATGGGGTTATGATTCCTATCCATAAACGAATTAATAATTGAGATACCCCGAGATTCTTCCAAGAAGCCGAGATAGACATCCTCCCAATAGCCCGATGGTTCTGGGAAGAGACATTTACATATATCAAGGTATTTGGTAGCATTGCGTCTCCCCATGTTCTCCCTTTCTATGTCCCAGATAAATTAATGGCTAGAGAGATAGCCTATCAGACATGTAGTGAAGGAGGGATGAGCAAAGCATTGAAGGAGTCAAAGAAGGCCATTTGGCCTCAATTTCCTATGTCATGTGGAGTGTTTGCATTAAATGACCTTGGACATGCATTCAGGGAAGTAGATAATATGTTGTCTCTATGATTACCTAGGTTTCCTGGAAGGCAATACGACCCATTCAGTATTATCAAGGATTTTACCACTATGGTCAAAGTAAAAATATTCAACCATGAGAAGGACCCATTTGATGATGTTTTCTTAAAGAATAATACTTTCAGATAAGTGAAGCATATGGCACAGATAATTTTTAATCGAGAGGGCCTTGAAACATTTTATAGCTATAGAGAAAATAGATTATCAAAGGTCCCATTGGACCAATTGTTAATTGAACTAATAAGGGAGCCCACTCCTAGTGTAAGCATAGATGGTGAATCTAAGGAAAAATATAAAACCAATTCTAGAAAGGGATTCGAGAAGTCTTTAGAAAATAAGAAAAGTAAGAGTAGGGAATCAATCTAGGATACAACTCAGTCTGCAGCAAAGACATATGAATAGACTTCGACCATCAAGCAAACTGAAACCAATACTCCCTCTATACAGCTGATAAAGCCTCGTGTAATTAATTTGGAAGAGGAGTGGGATAATTTCAACAAAAAACTAAACACAGAGGAACATGCACCAGAGACACAAATAGCACATCAGGAAACAACTCCGGAAATTATGACAGGGGAACTGTGAATACTCAAGAAATAGAATACATTCCTGTTACCCCCACCTCTAAGATTATTTTAAGAATAAAAGAAATTATGCCTCTTCATGTATTCTACAACCCACAACACAAGGCCGTTGTTAAGAGATAGAGAAAGAAAATAAAATTGGAATCTATAACTGCTACCACTCCAGACAATGAGCCGATGGATGTCCTCTGGAAAGACTCATCCATTGACCCATCGGCCAACCTCACCAGGCTCTCATAGTTTTCAGGTGCATACGCTATGGAAACCATTAATAAAGAAATAGAGGTATAATTGGTGCTTAAAGAAAAAGAAGAGATAATTTTGTCACTCAAACAATAGTTACATCAAGCCAAAACCAACCAACAAGCGGAAATACAATTGGTTAAGTTTCAGTAGGAGTTCCAACAAATGCAAATAGAACATCAAAGCAGCTTGACAAGTAAGGAGGCATAGATATAGGGCATAATAGCTCTACATAAGGATGACCCAAAGATCAATTAGTTTTTTACCAAAGCACTCAGCCTCAACTCCCAGTTCACACACCAAAAAGAATTTGTATGCAAAAAAATCGCAGAGTGGAATTCTCACTGCGAAAAAAGTGACAAATTAACAAGCCAAGATGTGGAAATGTGACTTGAATATGATGAAATTCTTAAAAAGGTTTCAAATTTCATAACTTGGAAAAATTTTGAAAATGGGAGAAGAGTCGACATGCCTAAACTGGATGAATCACAAAGGGAGATCTTATTTACAAGTTGGGGTTCTCGGCTCAAAGAGGCAGAGCATGCAACAAAGGATGTGGCAACAATGGCAAACAACGTCATTGAAAGTGTAAATGAAAATTTTCATAATGCCAATTTTGTGGCAGAAACCACCCCTGGTTTCCTTCTGAATGCAAAAAAACTTGAATTACAATGGAAACAGGAAATAGAAGAAAGAATAGAAGTAATTAGGCAAGTAACTAGGTTAAACTGGGAGACATATTAGCAATATCTGGTAAAATCACATAGCCAGTGTATGACACTGAAATTCCTAATTGGTTCTATCGAGAAAATGGTGCCAGTGCTCATCAATGTCATGTTTACAGGACAACTTAAAGATGAAGTCGACCAACCTACACTCCTCAAGAACATGCTAGATATTTGTGATCTGAAAGATTGAATGCAGGATTAGTCATTATGCACATCTCTATTTTGTTTTATTTTGCTTAAATTGATGCAGGGCATTTAAACCTCCTCAATTCTTTTTGTAATAATATATTTCTAGTTTCATAAGTTACTATTTAAACCTCTCTCATGCGTTTAGAGAGGGGTCCAGAAATCTTATCACAAACATTCTTCAGAACATGCACTTCTATCCCTTCGAGGAAGTTCTGGTGAAATTAATAGAGCAAGATTTATTTTCTACTTGAATTTGACATCTTCTCCTGAAATTGCACTTTTGTACTCTTAGATGATGTTGGATTATTTGAAAGTAGATCAATATTGTTGGAGCACATGAGTAGAACGTATTATAAATGGTACTTCTTATCTCTTAATTCTTTTTACTTATGCATGAAGCAATACATTATCTTCAAGTTATTTATGTATGAAAGTTTGAATTTTAGATTTCCATTATTGCACTATTGTATGATGATGATTTATAGTTTATGCTAAATACATGAATGATTTTTATGTGATATATCTCTCATATCGCTTCAACTAACTTTTTATATGAAATGATCATTGTTAAAAGGATTCACTTCTTATTGTAATTGAATGATCTTTATTATCAATTGCTTTCAGACATCATTTTAGATCGCATATATCATGTTACTCCTGGGAGAGTTATAGTTAGATAAATATTTTTGATTATGACAAACTACACATGATTATTAGTTAAATTAGATTAGTTTAAGGATAAGTATTACTCCAAAAATCTCAAAAGATCATCCCATTAGCACAAGCATAAAAATATATTGGGAAATTGGTCCCATCATCCCTAGTCGAAGCCACTATTCCAAACAGAAAAGGAGTTATCCCAAGGTTTGGACCAGGTGGTTATCCCCCTTGTTGAGGCAACAATTTTCGAGCCTTTAACATATTTGGCACTAGAAGGAGGGCATGACTATGAATGGCAAGTAAATCTAAATCTATAGGCCATTCTAAGAGTAAAAATCTCTCACCATCAACTCCAACTTTTCGTTCCCATTCCAAATCTCCTATTCTCAAGTGAAAATTTGAAAAGAAAAATACAGAGCCCACTGTTGAAATCCTAAACAAGCCAGGCAATTCTTCTTTTGAACCCCCTAAAGTACAATCTTTGATCCAAAAATTACAGGGGATTTCAATATCTCAAGAAGAATTTGAGTTATCCCAAGGTAGTGCCACTTCTCAATATACCCCATCACAACTGCTAACTAGAGCACATAGTGAAAAACTTGGAATCCCACCATTTGAATTCCCTCTACCAAGTTGAAAAAGGGCTAAGAAGACACAATCAAAATCTCACAGTGAGGTTCTTTCATCATCATCATCCATTCCATCCATATCTTTGTAAGGTCACACACCCGCTTCCCAACTCCATATTGTGATTAACATAGGTACAAGAGTTGCACCATCCTCTACCCAATCACCTTCAATCACTACTTCACCTTCTTCTAATAATATCCCAACAATGGCACAAAATCAACCTCAAACAAGGCCATGGACCAACCCAGGAGCTGTTACAATGGCTGGACTTTGTCCCAATTTCCAACGCATCCAGAAAAATGGTAACCTAAATTTAACCTTGATAATGGCCTGTTAGTTGAAGAGCATATAAATAATTTCATGTTGTCCATTAATTTGAATGGATTAGCAGAAGAAGACGCAGTTGTAAGATTATTCCCATATACTCTACAAGGAGCAGCAGGATCATGGTACTTTTCATTACCATCAGGCTCTATTAATAGCTGGGATGCTTTTCAAGAGCAGTTTTTAACTAAATTTGGAGATGATAGGTCTACAACAACTTTGATAAATGACCTCTCCAATTTGAAAGCTAAACCAAAAGAACCCATTAAGGAATTGAACTCATGTTTCAATAAGTTATCGAATAAAATACCTACGACATCCAAGCTTGGCGAGGAGGTCCAAAATGAATGGTACATTTCTTCTCTACCTTCAAACACAACCATCTTCGTTGATGGAGTTGCCAAAACAATGTTAGCAAAAAATATGAAAGAAGAAATGGCTGTTGAAAAACATATCATGGCCATAGAAAAGAGAAATGCATTAGAGGAAAGAAAATCCAAGAAAGTAACCTTTAGAGATGATTCTAGAAAAACCACCAAAGGATCCTTTTGATTTGGAAGGGTTACAAAAAGTCCTCAAGACCATGTCTAATGAAATGGTTGACATAAAAAACAAGTAGCATAATCTTCTTCCAAGAAACCTTTTAGACCATATAAAAGGAGTGCCCCAACCAATCCTAAACCTCCAAATGCTATATCGAACACTGAATTAGATGGAGATGAGGAAGAAGCCTCAATCGAAGAAGAAATCAACGATGAAGAAATAGTGGAATTACAAGGAATGTGGGATTTTATCCTTGTAAATGAAGAATATCATGAAGCACTACCTGTTGCCACTAGAAGCATAAATCAACTTGATCCACCTCAATCAAGTTCAAAACATAAAACTTCAATGCCGCCTCCCAGAGATAAAGTCATAGGTAAGAAACCTTCAAAGAAATCTACTCAAACAAACCCTACCCAATCAGATTCTTCACCTTCAACCAAAACTTTGATAATTCCCAACAAAATGGAATACAATATTATTGAGGATATGAAGAAAACTAGGGTAAGCATCACCTTTCATGAACTTAGTAAATTAAAACATCAGTAGAAGCCACTTTTGAAAGAACTCAAAGTAGTTCCCACTCCCTCGCTTCCTGCCGCAGTAATATCACAGTCCGCTTAGGAAATGGGAAGATCCCCTAGTATTTCTACAAACAAAATTGATCCAACCGACATCGCTCTAATTGGCAGAAGATCTAAATCTCATACTCCGCCATTTCTCCTTACTTTTGCAAACTTTAATAAAAAGTTGCACAGCTATTTAGTTGATTCTAGTGCTTCATCTAACATTTTACCTAGAATAGTCTGCGTTAAGTTAAATGTCTAGCCTCATAAATATATAGTAAAAATAGTACAATTAGATCGGTCTCAAGTTGAAGTTGTCAAAGAACTTAATCAAGTAACCGTTAGACTTTCATCAAACCCAAAAGTTTGTCAAGTTATTGATATACTTGTAGTTGATATTCCTGAATTATATGGCTTAATCCTCAATAGGGACTAGTCAAAAAAGCTCCATGGTTACTTCGCAACTGACTGGTCTCACATGTGGCTTCCCTATAATAGCAAGCCAAATCAGATAAGGGTTGATCGAGAGAAACATCAAAAATATAAAGTGACAAAACTAGAAAGAGAAAATGAGCCAGTAGCATATAGTAATAATATAATTGGAAACTATTCTATTGAGTCATTCCTATGGAATTTCAATGCTCATACTTCACCTTTCTTAAAAAACTTTGTTGTATCTCAAATAAAAAATTATTCCCAAACAGACACCTCTAAATGTGTGAATTTTGTAGATAAACCTATACATAAATCTTTATTTTGGAAATTATTTTTTGATGGATCTAGATCCAATGATGGAGTAGGGGCAGGATGCACATTAGTTAGCCCTGAAGGGGAAAATACTATGATAGCCTGTAGACTTGAATTTGATTTCACAAACAATATTACTGAATATGAAGCGTTGGTTCAAGGTTTGTACAAAGCAATTGGTATTAATATCAAATACCTCCAAGTGTTTGGAGATTCCAAAATTGTTGTTAGAAAAGTAAGAAATACTATACACTATCTGTCATGACATTTGAAACACTATCAATCGTTAGTCCAAGACCTGACCTCACATTTTACAGCGTTTAATATTTCCTCTATCCCAAGACTCCAAAATTCTAGTGCCAATCTCCTAGCTACTGTAGCTTCCAAGCTTATTCCACCAGAATATTAAAACTCAGATCAATTCTCCATTTAATTAATTTTTAGGTCATCTATTCCTGACAATATCACCAACTAGGGAGTCTTTAACAATGATCCCAATATCATAAGCTTCCTCACTTCAGAAGGCTCTTATGATGACCAAATAATTGATGAAGACCAGCATGACAACCTACTAGAGAAAGAAACCAACAACAACACTATACCAAAATCTGTAGTTAAATTGGAAGATTTATACAACCTCAAAGATAAATTCAAATGATCTATTAATTCAAAACATCAGAGTTCAACTCTGAGGTATGAATTAATCAATCTTGGAACTGACACGAAACCACAAAACATGAATCTAGGTCTCAGACTCACATCGGAAGAAAAATCAACTTTTATACGTCCGTTGAAACAATATAAGAATGTCTTTGCTTGGAATTACGATGATCTCAAAACTTATGACACTTCCATTATTCAACATACTATTCCTATGACCTCTAATGAAAAACCCGTTCAACAGAAATTGAGGAAAATTCATCCTAATTTAGAAAGCCAGATTAAATCTGAGTTAAATAAACTAATAAAATCCAAAATTATTTTTCCTGTTAGGCATTCTAAGTGGGTCTCCAATCTCATCCCAGTTAGAAAGAAAAACGTTGATATTCGGATTTGTATAGACTTTCGCAATCTCAATAAAGCTTGCCAAAAGGACAATTTTTTGTTGCCTCCTATGGAACATATATTGCAATCAGTGGTAGGCTCAGAACTAATGTCCTTTCTAGATGGTTTCTCAGGTTACAATCAAATCTTAGTCCATCTAGATGATCAACTGAAAACTACATTCAGAACAAAATGGGGCACTTATGCCTATCAAAAGATGTCATTTGAACTAATCAATGTTGGTGCCACTTTCCAAAGAGCCATGGACATTGCCTTCAAGGGCTTAGTAAATAGGTTAGTGGTAATCTACTTAGATGATATAACTGTATATTCCAAAAAACATAGTAATCATCTAAGAGATCTAAAACAAATCTTTGAATGTTGTCAAAAGTATGCAATTTCCCTTAACCCCAAGAAGTCTTTCTTCACGTTAAGTGAAGGAAAAGTCCTTGGATTTATTGTGTCTAAAATAGGGATTCATATTGACTCAGGTAGGATTAACTAAATTTCTGAAATACCTTTACCCCATAACAAAAAATCGATGCAATCTTTCCTTGGTCAAATAAAATTTGTCAAACGATTTATCCATGACTTCTCAAGAATTGTATTACCCCTTCATGCCATGATAAAGAAAAATTCTCTATTTAAATGGGGTCATTTGGAACATGAAGCTTTTAACTTGATAAAACAAGCAATCATAAATGCCCCGTCTTTAGCAACACCAAATTTTTCCAATCATTTCACTTTGTACACTTTCGCTTCCGAGAAATCATACGCAACCATATTGACACAAGCAAATCAAGACAAAGTTGAAGCCCCTATCTCTTTGTTTAGCTCTAATTTACAGGGAGTTGAATTGAATTACTCAGATGTTGAAAAACAAGCTTATGTTGTTTTCAAATCAATAAAACACTTCAGACCTTTTCTTCTCAAAACCCACACCAAGGTGATAGTACCATTCCCAACAGTGAGAAATCTTTTAGTACAAAAGGATGTGGGTGAAAAGAGAGAAAATCAGGTTACGGCTGTGCAAGACTATGGAATTGAAATCAAACCAACAAACATTGTGAAAGGTCAAGGTTTTTTGCAGGATGTTGGCAGGAGCATCGAATATGTCAGAATCATAGCATTCAGGTGACGAGGTACAAATCTATGAGGTAAGCCTTAACAACATTGAGTAAACATATGCTGATATAATATTCTATTTAAAAAATGGATATGCACCTCCACATTTGAATTACACAAAGAATAGAGCCTTAAGGTTGAAAGCTAAACAATATCAAATTGTCAACAATGTGGTATTTAGAATGAATTATGGTTCTGTTTTGCTTATAAGTCTCGAGAAATATGAAGTAGAGAAAGTATTGCAGGGACTTCACGATGGACCGGTTGGTGGACACTTTGTAGGAGATGCTACATCATATAAAATCCTACGTGCAGGCTGTTACTGGCCAACCCTATTCAAATAAGCACACATTTATGTAAGGAAATGTAAGATATGTCAGACAGCTGCCTGAAGACAGAAGAAACCAGCATTACCATTACAACCACTCAACATTGATCAGCCATTTGAACATTGGGGATTGGACATAATAGGTGAGATCATTCCTCATTCTTCTAAGTAGCATAATATATCCTTACAGCCACTGATTACTTCACCAAATGGGTTGAAGCAATTCCACTCAAGGTAGCCAACTCTAAGAACATTATTGAATTTATAGATCAATTTATCATCACCAGGTTTGGTTTACCTTCTGCCTTAATGTTTGATAATGCATCTTACCTTTCAGGCAATGCTATGATAGATTTTTCTCTTAAAATAGGCTTTAAACTTAAATATTCTGCTAATTATTATCCATAAGGAAATGGGTTATCCGAATCCACAAATTAGAACCTTATCAGGATTATTAAACGAATTGTTGATCAAAGTCAAAAGAACTGGCATAAATCTTTAGTGTTTTCTCTATAGGCAGATCGAATAACTAAAAACACCTCCATCGGCACTTCTCCTTATAATCTGGTTTATGGAAAAGAAGTTATCTTACCAACAAACATAGCTATTCCCTCTTTTGCCTTAGTTCAACTCATCGAAGAAGCTCCTTCCTCGTCTATGCAACTTAGACAATTAAAAATCCTTAAAATTGAAGAGCAATGAGAAAAGACTAGAATTACCCATGCACATCATCAGTAGTTAGTCAAATCATCCTTTGATTCAAATTATGTATCTTCAAAAAATTTCCAACTCAAAGACTTAGTGTTAAAATGGGATAAAGCCCACAAAGAAAAAGGAAAGCATACTAAGTTCCAACAAATGTGGCTTGGCCCATTCTAGATTGTCGAGCTAATACACCCATCAACTTTTCTATTACAAGATTTAGCAGGTAAGAGAGAACCTCTACCTATTAATGGGAAATTCCTAAAGAAATATTTTCCATAGAAGATGATCTCTTCTGATCACTATTAGTATACTCTTTAGTTAATTTTCTTTTGAAATAATAATACAAGTTGAAAACATTTACATTTGGTTTTACTAAAGGATAGTTTCTCTTTTTAATTTTTTTTTTCATTTGTATAAGTAGAAATGGTTATGAAAATTAATATTCATTCATGAAATAAATAGTTGAGTACTACAGCTCCAAAACTACCTGTTGTTTTTTCTGCTAAATAATCTGATCTTTGATAAAACTTAGCTTTAGAAAGAAATTTTCTTTATATCAGTCAGGAAAAGTATCACTAACAAAGACAAATTTCTCTGTGGAAAAGCATCTTTAAACTCTACAATTGGCATCCAGACACTCTTAAGGAGCCAATGATTCCCCCCACTTAAGTAGCTTTCAATTTTAGAGTGTAATTCTAAAATATACTTTAAACTTAAAGGATAAGAGGTCTCATCAAGAGTTGGCTTACCATGATCATAAGAAAAAACTAACTGATATTACCAATAATGAATATCAAAATAAGGTAATGGCTTGAGATTGATCAATCAAAAGACAAAAGGTCTCATCAAGAGCCAGCTTGTTTAGTTTAGTTACAAATCAAGTGAATGGAATTGTCAATTTTGGCCACCAAACCAAGACATTGTCCTTTAAGAGATAAAAGACGAATGAATTACTTCAATAAAATAAAGAAAGCATCAAGTATACTGAATAATTTATCTTTAAAGTTGCATTCTTACTTAAGTGGCATACTGAATCATTGTTGGGTAACAGGTAACCTTGTCGAGGCCATGAATGCCTGTTGGTAGTAGAGGCTCTACCTACAACAAATGAGTATACCAAAACTAATCTAATGAGATTCTTTTTCTTTTATCTTTATAACCAAGTAATGGCTGATGTAGGTAAAATGACTATCTGTGAGAAAAGGGAAATGAGAAGAAATATAGTTAAAGCAGACATTGTTTATTGATAAACGAGCAATACTACTTACCTTGTATTCCATGTAATTTAGTTTTATTTTCAAAACTATTTTTATTTTAGAAGTTTTAGAAATTTCAAAAAACTCTCAGAGGTAACTGGTTCTTCCAAGTGAATCGCCAATTATTGTGCTTGTCAACAAGCCCCCCATTTATTAATGCTAGCAGTAAAATATTACTTTAATAAATGGGGACCCTTTCAAAAAATATATATACCCAAAAAATCAATCCTAGCATGTAAGTATTTCTTTTATTTTTAGAATAAATCATGATATCAAACAAAACCTATAAAACCATTAAAATTCTACTTTTTCATATTTAGCATGAAATGCATCACAAATGATACCTTTCTAACCCACCACAATCTATGACGAAACAATCAAAAAATAAAATCTATATTCGAAAAATGGTCATAATGTTAGAAAGTCCTTAAAGCTTCTTTTAAAAAGATAAAAGTCTCGCATCACAACATCATTGTTTATAAAAGACTTCTCTTAAGAGGCTACCTCAAAGGATTGTGATCTGCAAAATTGCAATGGTATAATAGCTTTCTTGCATCGCATTTCAGACATACAACACAAGCCTCAACCTATTATATACTGATATTGCGAAATGCGATCTCAACCTGGACCCGCCTTTTAATATATCCACCAACACATGCAGAGGTCCATTATTCATTAAAAAGAAGCTCGATAAGTAATGACATTTGTTTCTCACATCTCACATCTTGCACAAACTCAAAAAGTGGTAAGTTAAACTAAAACAAATTATGCGATATAATGATCTACGATATTGCTTTGCAAATCGCAAAATCGTTATTATCACAGTTTAAAGGCTCACCATCCTAGGAGATTGTTTCTCGATTTACGATGTGAATATCTATGGACATTCAAGTTAAAAGATAATGGATCATTAGTGGGCATTTATGAAGAATTAATTTCATTTGTGTGTGAAAGGTTATTTAACATCATTTGATATCTTCTTATGTGATTTCAAGTAGAACACCTTTGTCACCTTAGTGGTTTTGTTCATCGATTCATTCCTAGGTTTAGTATCATTTTTATGTAATAAGGAAGTAGGGACATCTACATGGGAGGCTATGTATCAGTTACTGGAGGAAAAACAACGAAGGATTCTTGAGACAACGATTACAGTTGATGGGTGCGATTCCTTTGATGCATCCATAACTAAGCTTGTGTGCTCATTTCTGCACTGAATAGCCACACAACTAAAAATAGTCCCCTATACCGACATGGTTTAGTGGATCATTGACGATGCTGATATATTTGACAGAGAATTCAAAACAAGAGGCTAGGAAGTTGTAGGATCTTTCATTCCAGATAACCTAAGGCTTATGTACCACCTACCGGAGCCACATGTTACCTACAACAGGAAATTTGTTGAGAAATTCGTCAAAGAAAATGAAGACTCGATGGACTGCACAAAGAATTGGTCAAATAATGATGAAAGAATCAAGAAAGACAAAAATGACATGTACATCATCGCATTTGTTTTTTCCCCTTTCTATTTTGCTACGGCTATTCTTTGTAGACTATTTGGAAAACTTGACAGTAATAAATTTTCCTCAGAATGGTTGCCCTTAATAGATGCAGTCGTTAATGCAACAATAATAGATTAGGCACAAATTTTTGACAATTTAGCTAAAGCAATTATAGAGTATAGAAGGAAAAGGAGTATTTCTTCGAGGGTTTACCCTCTGTTTTTAATGCGTGCTTATGTAATGGACACTACTTTTTTTGGTTCTAAATTCCCTCTTATGGGATGGAAGTGGACTATTAAAGATCCACTTCCTATTCACATCCACCACAAAGACATGTGGGAATCCAATTTTGAACCACATTTTTTCAAGATTTGTCATGGGGTTATGCTTCCTATCCATAAACGAATTTATAATTGAGATAGTCCTAAATTCTCCCAAGAAGCCGAGATAGAAATCCTCCCAATAGCTTGATGGTTTGGGGAAGATACATTTACATATATCAGAGTATTTGGCAGCATCGCCTCTCCCCATGTTCTCCCTTTCTATGTCCCAGATAAATTAATGGCTAGAGAGATAGCCCATTGGACATGCAGTGAAGGAGGGATGAGCAAAGAATTGAAGAAGTAAAAGAAGGTCTTTTGGCCTCAATTTCCTATGTCACGTGGAGTATTTTCAATACATGACCTTAGACATGCATTCAGGGAAGTAGATAATATGTTGTCTCTATGATTACCTAAGTTTCCCAGAAGACAATACGACCCATTCGACATTGTCAAGGATTTTACCACTATGGTCAAAGTAAAAATATTATGCCATGAGAAGGACCCATTTGATGATGTTTTCTTACAAAAGAATACCTTTAGAGAAGTGAATCATATGGCACAGATACTTTTTGATCGAGAGAGTCTTGAAACATTTTATAGCTACAGAGAAAAGAGATTATCAAAGGTCCTATTGGACCAATTGTTAATTGAACCAATAAGGGAGCCCACTCCCAGTGTAAGAATAGATGGTGACTCTAAGGAAAAATCTAAAACCAATTCTGGAAAGGGATCTGAGAAGTCTTCAGAAAATAAGAAAAGCAGGAGTAGGGAATTAATCCAGGATATAACCCAGTCTGCAGCAAAGACAGATGAACAGACTTCCACCATCAAGAAGACTGAAACACATACTCCCTTTATACAGCTGATAAAGCCTTGGGTAATTAATTTGGAAGAGGAGTGGGATAGTTTCAACAAAAAACTAAACATAGAGGAACAAGCACTGGAGACGCAAGTGACACATTAGGAAATAACTCCAGAAATTATAATAGGGGGGACTGTGAATACTCAAGAAATAGAATACATTCCTGTTACCCCCACCCCTGAGATTATTTTAAGAATAGAAGAAATTCCCCCTCTTCATGTATTTTACAGTGCATAGCACAAGTCCGTTGTTAAGAGACATAGAAAGAAAAGAAAATTGGAATCCACAACTGCTACCACTCTAGACAATGAGCCGATGGATGTCCTCTAGAATGACTCATCCACTGACCCATCAGCCAACCTCACCAGGCTCTCGCAGTTCGTAGGTGCATATGCTACGACAACCATTTAAAAGCAATAGAGGTATAACTATTGCTTAAAGAAAAAGAAGACAAAAATTTTTTACTCGAACAATAGTTACATCAAGCAAAACCAACCAACAAGCAAAAATACAATTGGCTAAGTTAAAACAGGAGTTCCAACAAATGCAAATAGAACATCAAAGAAGCTTGGCAAGTAAGGAGGCATGGATACATAGAATAACAAATTTGCATAAGGATGACCCAAAGATCAATCAGTTTGTCACCAAAGCACTCAGCCTCAACTCCTAGCTCACACACTAAGAGGAATTGTTAGGTCAAAAAATCTCATAGTGGAATTCTCACTGCGAAACAAGCGACAAATTAACAAGCCAAGTTGTGGAAATGCGACTTCAATATAATGAAATTCTTAAAAAGGTTTCAGATTTCATAACTTGGAAAAATTATAAAAATGGGAGAAGAGCTGACATGCCCAAACTAGATGAATCACATAAGGAGATATTATTTGCAAGTTGGGGTTATCGGCTCAAAGAGGTAAAATAGGGCAACAAAGGATGCAGTGGCAGTGGCAAACATCGTCATTGAAAGTGTAAATGAAAATTTGCATAGTGCTAATCTTGTGGTAGAAACCACCCCTAGTTTCCTTTCAAATGCAAAAGAACTTGAATTACAGTGGAAACAGGCAATAGAAGAAAGAATAGAAGCAATTAGGAAAGTACAAGGTTAAACTAGGAGGCATATTAGCAATATATGGTAAAACTGCACAACCAGTGTATGACACTGAAATGCCTAATTGTTTATACCAAGAAAATGGTGCCAGCACTCATCAATGTCATGTTTACAGGACAACTGAAAGCCGAAGTCGGCCAACCTACACTCCTTAAGACCATGCTAGATATTTGTGATCTGAAAGACCAAATGCAGGATTAGTCATTATCCACATCTATATTTTTGTTTTATTTTTCTTAAATTGAGGCAGGTCGTTTAAACCTCCTCAACCTTTTTTGTAATAATCTATTTTTAGTTTCATAAGTTAGTATTTAAACCCCTCTCATGCATTTAGAGAGGGGTCCATAAATTTTATCAGAAACATTCTTTAGAACATGCACTTCTATCCCTTTGAGGAAGTTCTGGTGAAATTAATGGAACATGATTTATTTTCTAATTGAATTTGACATCTTCTACTAAAATTGCACTTCTGTACTCTTAGATGATGTTGGATGATTTGAAGCACATGAGTAGAACGTATTATAAATGGTACTTTTATCTCTAATTCTTTTTACTTATGCATAAAGAAATACATTATCTTCAAGTTATTTATGTATGAAAGTTTGAATTTTAGATTGCCATTATTGCACTATTGTATGATGATGATTTATAGTTTATGCTAAATACATGAATGATTTTTATGCGATATATCTCTCATATCGTTTCGGCTAAATTTTTATACGAAACGATTAATGTTAAAAGGATTCACTTCTTATTGTAATTGAATGATCTTTATTATCAATTTCTTTCAAACATCATTTTAGATTGCATATATCATGTTACTCCCGGGATAGTTATAGTTATTATTTTTAGTTATGCATAAAGCAATACATTATCTTCAAGTTATTTATATATGAAAGTTTGAATTTTAGATTGCCATTATTGCGCTATTGTATGATGACGATTTATAGTTTATGCTAAATACATGAATGATTTTTATGCGATATATCTCTCATATCGTTTCGGCTAAATTTTTATACGAAACGATTAATTTTAAAAGGATTCACTTCTTATTGTAATTGAATGATCTTTATTATCAATTTATTTCAGACATCATTTTAGATTGCATATATCATGTTACTCCCGGGATAGTTATAGTTAGATAAATATTTTTTATTAGGACAAACTTCACATGATTATTAGTTAAATTAGATTAGTTTAAGGATAAGTATTACTCCAAAAATCTCAAAACATCATTCTGTTAGCACAAGCATAAAAATAGATTGGGAAACTGGTCCCATCATCCCCAACCAGAGCCACTATTTAAAACAAAAAAGGAGTTGTCCCAAGGTTTGGACCGGCTCGTTATCCCCCCTATTGAGGCAACGATTTTTAAGCCTTCAACATAGGTGTTTCCATTTTCTTTCTGTCATTTTTTACGAAATTTGAATTCGATGCTCAGAGAGAAAGTTATGAAAATTTTCCCAAGTTCACTTGTTTGATATGGAATTCAGGAGCCTACAAAAACTCTACCTTCCTTGGATCATATATCGAAAAATATAGTTAACCAAGATCTAAAATTAGTACACAAGGTTCACCAAGGCTTCTGCTCCACTAGGTTTTAATTTTATCTTCTTAATCTTTCTATGAAAAAAATATAGCAAAAATTCCACGATGTCCTATTTGTAGTAGAGAAACCCTAGAATCCAAAGCTTTGAAACCAAATGTTATGCAACCAGCTCACAAAATAGAAAAATGGATAGATCAATGACTTAAAAATTAGCCTCTTCGAGGGGGAAACCTCCTTTACATTACACAAATGAAAAAAAATTGGATAATACAAATGAAAATACCTCCTTTCTATATTAGGATTCTAAGGGGTCACAATATAGTCAGAACCTACATAACAATAACATTGTAAGGGCACAACAATAACAATAGTGGGCTTCTATGGGGCTCACTAATAACAATATGGGGACTACATGGACACAAAAATACAATAAGGGGGTTGCACTAATAACAATAAGGTGCTACACCAGTATTATAGGGACCTAGTAGTGTCCCTCTACAAAGCTATGTTCGTAACTAAGTTAGACATTGAACAATATGTTTAATTTACTGCCTAGAAATATTTAGATTGTTGCTTCTATGTTGTACTTGGATATATTTGTGTTGAACATATAGGTTCATCTATATGTCCCTACTATTATTAGATGATTAAATGTTCAAGGAGAATGTTTAGCCTCCTAAATTATTCTCAATTCTTCTTTAAATTCCTCTTAATTCCTCGCATTGATGCTTTGGCTCAGTTCTTTAGCCAATGACTATCTACAAATATACAACATGGGGGATTAAGAAAACAATTTAAGAAGCAAAAACATAGTTAACAACGGATTGAGAAGCATATGTTGTAACAGTGGATGTTTTAACAGTAGATGTTATAACAATAGATGTCATAAAAACATGTCAATGTTAAATCTGCTAAAAATGTTGTAGCATGATGTTGTAACACTCATTATTGTTGAAAATGTTAAAATTGTTGTAAACGTTGATGCTATAACAAATTCTACTATTGAAACTACTAAAGCAATGACCATTACAACAGATGTTGTAACAACAACTATTGTAGAAATTGAGGGGGTAGAAATCCATTTCATATTGCTTTTCAAAGCTTGAAAGAGGGAAGCCAAAGAAGTATTTCTACCACCCAACACTACACTAGCACTTGGGGGATCAAGAAAACAAATTGAGAAACAAAAGCATAGGTAACATCAGATTGAGAAGCAAGTGTGATTTTCATTTAAGAAAGTGTGATTTTACTTATAAGTAAGTGTGATTTTTATTTTAAGCAAGTGTGAGTGTGATTTTATTTTAAGTCTGAAGTTTCTTTCAAGAAGAATGTGATCATTATTTTAAGTAAGAGAAATACAATTGGTTCCATTTTAATAAGTGATTTATTTACTTACATAACTATAAAGAAACATGTTCATTTTGATATCTAAAATTAACTTTGGAATTCCATGAGTGACAAAGACTCCTAGCACATACAATGCACATACATTTTGTTAGTTTACTAGCCCTAGTTGACAATTCATGTAAGTAATTTAACATCAATTAAATTACCAAACATTTTGATGTTGTTGTCAGGGAATTGTATATAGTGTTGGCATTATGATACAAGTGTTGTCCTTGATGGCAACTCACTCAAATGATAGTTCTTAGTGCAGTAGCAAAGAATTACAGATCAGACTATAAAGAATGAAGAAAGAAAGGTATATGCATGTTCACCTTGACAGAGAAGCATATACACACAGATTAGTAGACTAGAAAGAGCGCATAACATACACATGCACTTTCACAAGAGGGGAAGCATGTACATGTTGGAAAACTAAGTTTTGGTCCAAGGTATTTGGTCCATGGTATTTTGATCCGTGGTATTGGTCCATGGTATTTGGTCCAAAGTATTGACCCCAGGTATTGGGTCCAAGGTATTGGTCCTAAGAGGTTTTAGTCCCTGGTATTAAGAAAGGCCTAAAACTATATAAGGAGGAGAAGATCATTAGGCCAAGGGGTGGAAGTGGAGCAAGTATTGAATATCTGATGAAGTGTGAGATCCAGTCTATAGGTTATGGATTTGTGATGCTTTGCTTGATCTGAACCAAGGATGCACCTATGTGGATGATGATGAATGATGGATCAGGATATTAAGGATTGGAATGTATTATCATTATGTGGTTTGATCATGGATAGACTAGATCTGAATTACTGATGCATATTTTATTATATAAATGTTATGATCTGGGTATGACTGATATCTGGAATAGTTGAATGGTTATGAGTAAATATTTTCAGATATGTATGTGGGTTTGTCTTGGTAAAAGCACATATACACACTGGTTCGGCTCATTAGAGTCACGTATATAGTATGAAGTATGATATCTGAAGTTGTAGTTGGATCTGGTTGTTGTTGCAGAATTCTAGGTTCTACTTTGTGCTTTGGTGACTGTGTTTTGATGACAGGGTTTTAGTGATTCAATGTTGGGTGATTCAGAGATTGATGATGCGGATATAGTTGATGATTGTATTACAGTGGTGATTGATTTTGTGCTTCAATGTTCTTGATGGGTCCAGTATGAAAACTAGATGAAATGTGGCCTTCAGATTATGGTTTTGTGTTCTAGGAGTATCCAGTCTAAAAATTTATGAAACATGGTCCCTGGAGGAAGAGAGAAGGTTGTAGCCTTCTGTAGGCTAGTGCCTACGTACTGGTAAACATACCAGCTAGTACAAGAGCCAGGTGTTTGGAGGTCCCTTCCAGTAGCAACTAGAAAATGGGAGAGGGTTGTAGCCTTCTGTAGGCGGGCACTTACGTACTAGTAAATATATCGACTAGTATAAGAGCGAGGGGGTTGTAGCTCCCTTCTAGTAGTAGCTGGAGAATGAGATAAGGTTGTAGCCTTCTACAGGTGGGTGCTTTCATAGTAGTATGAGTTTGTGCCAGTACGAGATTGTAAACAAGTTTTTCTTATATTAAAGGAAGATGACAGCATGTGGTTTTTGTCCCACATTGGGTTTCCACCTTATATCATGGTGTTCATTTGTGTGTCTTATGTGTGATGATCTATTCTGTTTTTATTGCACCTGGTTACTGTTTATATGTTTAATGAAGTTATGATGCACTAATTAAAGATCAACATATGATGAATTAATTGAATCATAAGTTTGTTGGATATACACTAGTTGCATTAAACACAGTTGCGTGTACATGTGGGTTCCCTTAACTGAAGTAGTATATATGAATCTGATTATGGAAATTAAAAATTTATTGATTTGATAATACTGATTCACCCCTCCACCCCCCCCCTCTCAGTATTATTTCCAACATATAGGAGTCTTTTTCTTTTTACTTTCATTTAATATAAAATAATAATAATAATAATAAAAATGATATGTAGGAACTAAAAAATCCAATTTTAGAACCTTACATTAGTTCATAATGTAAGTGCAAAAAATAGAAGGGGAAGTGCATAATGTAAATGGTGAAAAACCTAGGATTGGAGGTGGAAGAGGAGGAAATAGAGGAGGTGTCAGAGGTGGAGGAAGAGGAAGAGGAGGTGGTAGAGGAGATCCAGAACATTTTTGATTTCCCATCCTTAATGAAGATACCATGGCCACAATGAAAAATACATCACTCTCTATCCTTCCTAATTTTCATGGATTAAGAAATGAGGATCCTAAACATTTCTCTTTGAGTTTGAAGTTTTTTGTGGATATTATGACTACTTTATTGGTACTCAAAAGTTGAAATTGTTTCCAGCCACTATTAAGGATGCAATATTAAAATGTTTTATGAGTTTAGGAGTACGCTCTATAAGAACATGGGAAGAAATGAAATTTGCATTCTTAGAAAAATACAAGGATTATTGTATGCCTCATAATCTTAAAAATGAATTCTTTACAATGATGCAAAAAGAAGATGAAAATCTTGAATATTTCATTGAAATATTTGCTTATAATATAAAAAGGGCTAAAATGCATAATCTAGATGAAGAAACTTTGAAATCTCTCTTACTAAAATCTATCAGAGATGAGTGGATAGACCTTCTCAATCTGATGGGTAAAGGATATATTTCTCAGTTATCATTTGGAGATATTTGTGAGTTATGCTACACATTTCAAGAGGAAAGGCACGAAATGGGAAAAATCAAAGAGATCATATTATGTCTAGAATTAATAAATCTATAGTTGGGACAGTAAGTAGGGTTGAAATGGGAAATTTATTTGACAACTTTAAATCTAATATTTTGGGGAGTCCTAGTGAAAAAATAGATAGCCTTAAAGAAAAAAACAAGCAAAAAGTTGAAAATGTTGCATTATCTATCTTTTTTTCCAAAATGTAGAAAAGAAGCATGCCTTGAGAGAATTCCCTCTTGACTTAAAAAGTGTAGAAACTTGTGTCATATGTGTAGAAAATCACGATACAAAGGAATGTCCTTCAATATCGGGTCTTAAAAGCTGACTATCAAGAGGAAGTAATGTCAAATCAAGTAGAGGCTCCCTTTTTTTTATTACAAAGAGACCATGGAAAAAATCCATAATTGAGTATGACCCAAGGTTTCAACACTCAAACATATGCACAACCATCACAAAGCAATTAGACTGCACCCATGCCTTGGAAACCTTGGCCTCAACCTTGGGGACAAGGATAGAAAAATCCTTATGTAAAACACCCTCAATATCCTTAATATCCTCAACATTACCTTGTTTTTCCACCACAATATTTTCCTCAGCATGTTCAACCCTCTCAACCACAAAATCCAAACCCACAACTTTCACTACCATTTCCACAAAAACCAAATTAATTGCTTACCCAGCCACTTTCAAATCCAAACAATAAAAATGCATAACTTGTTTACAACAATGGAAGGACAAAATTTCCAAACCTATATGATAACTCCATTAGATCTAAACGATTTCCAACCTAGATCTCATAGAGTATTTGAAAAAAAAGTCACCATCTATTGTTATCCAGGAACTTGAAAAAGATGACATCTCTAAGAAAGGGACATCTTATCATGAAAAACGAATTTCTCAAAAACAAACCACCCATGTACATTCTGATGATATTCCAATAAACTAAACTCCTATTATAGAACAACCTTCAGTTTTTGTTCAAAAACCATCTTTTCCTGAAAGATTGAGAAATGGAAAACGGGTAGAAAAACATATTGTGTTGCATGATTATGATATGATAGATGAACTGAAGATTGTTTGGATAAAAATTCCTTTGTTATGATCTATCAAATAAATACCAATATTTCCAAAGACAATTAGGGAGTTAAGTATTAAAAAACTAGGAAGAAAAAGAAAATAAGTTAAAAGAATCGAGTTAGTTGGAAAAATTGCAGATATCATGATGGGAAAGACAACAGTTCAAAAATACCTAGATCCAAGAAGTCCCATTGTGAAAACACACATCAATGGAGTTGAGATTCCAAACGCATTGATTGATTTAGGAGTAGTTATCAAAATCATGAGTAAACAAACTATGGATCAATTGAAACTTCCTAATCTTCAATATACACCTACATTATTGCAAATAGAAGATAGATTTGTTATCAAACTTAATGGTGTGTTAGAAGATGTATTTGCGTCCTTAGATTCTTGGGAGTATCCTATTGACTTTATGATTTTAACACCCAAGAATAATCTAGGAGGACACCCATTGATTATAGGAAGACCATGGTTAACTACAACTAATGCTTTATAAGTTGTAGATCTGGTGATATGTTTATCTACGATGGAAGTTTGACAAAAAAATCACATTATATCCTCCTGAAAAAAGAATGATAGAAGTAGAATGTGAAGCATGGATATATGATGATAATGAAAACTCTGACATATGACCAATTTTTGCCACTTCACAAATAGATGAAGAATATCAAATTTTGAATTTAATAGAAAATAATGAATCTTCCTCATATTGTGAACAAAATTATAGTTTTCAAGAACAATGTATTATTGAATATCTATCATCTCGTCAAATGGCTTTAAATTCTATGGAGAAATTTGGCAATTCTTTAATAGAATTTTTTCCAAGGAAAAGTTTAAATATTAATGATAATCTGGAAGAATCTAAAAAGAAAGAATTACTAAAGATGTTGCAAGAACATTCCTCTGCTTATGCATGGGAATACATTGATATGAAAGGAATTGATCCTAACACTTGTCTGCATCATATCTATATTGAATAAACTATCAAATCAATCCAAAAACCACAAAGGAGAATGAATCCAAATTTAAGGGAAATTTCTAAAAAAGAATTACAAAAATTGTTAAATGTGAATTTTATTTATCCAATATCAGACATCCAGTGGGTTTCACCATTGGTAATTGTTTTGAAGAAAAATGGAAAATGGAGAGTATGCATTGATTATATGGAATTGAATAAAGGTACTTTAAAAGATCATTTTCCACTTCCTTTTATAGATGAAGTTCTTGAAACATTGCCAGGGTAAAAGTAATTTTCATTCTTGGATGGCTTTAGTGGATATAACCATATCCAAGTAGCTCCAGAAGATCAAGATAAAAGAACCTTTACCTGTGCATGGGGAACCTAGGCATATCGAGTACTTCCTTTTGGGTTATGTAATTCACCTGCAACATTCTAAAGGGAAGTTATATGTATTTTAACTTATCTAATTCATGATTGTGTGGAAGTTTACATGGACGATTTTACTGTATATGAAAATTATTTTGAAGAAGCTCTTAAAAAATTGGAAAAAGTTCCCCGGATGCGGGTGGCACCATCACTCTTAATGCACGCCATGTAGCAAATTAAAGCCTAGTACTGCCAGCTGCAGAGCAGTGTGGCTTCCCATGACTTCACCTTGTGCAAGTAGGAGGAAGGTTTTAAGGTTGGGTCGAGTAGCAGATTTGCATTAATGGCTCGTGCTGTTCGACGTAACATTCCCACTGTTATAATCATGTTGATCCTCAGTGTTTTCATCATGCCTTATGCTCAGTCTCTTGGCAACAGGACCTGGTTAGCGGAGGTAGATAGTGACGGGCTGATTCTGGTTCACTGCCGCGAGCCCAGGCCAACTTTTCCAAGGTATCTGGTGTATATAATCTCTCTGCGCCCTACCACATATCTGTCATTATGGTTCGTTTGGGAAAAATACATCGTTTTGGGAAGCGTCGTGACAGTGGCTTGCATTCCTCAGCTGGTCATTCTGTGGAACCTGCGCTGGGGCCCAACAATCCTCCCCCCATCCACGAGGTTTTGCCACCTTTGAACTCGGGGCGCAAGCCAACTCCGAAGAGTGCCTTCCAAACCATGCACTTTAAATTTCAAAGTAATTTGAATGAGCCTCTTATTACTACTCACATCACCATTATTATTTCGGAAAAGGATAATCAGGTCTCCCCTCTGGCTTGCATTGCTCCTGATCCCTCCCAATGCAGTGAGCACTCCATGGAAAAAGATAGCTCGGAGAATTGGAAAAGTGAGAAGTCTAGTTAGGAGGAATTTCTTAAAAATACTCCTCCCCTTGAAGATACAGGACCTGCTGTTGATGAAGGGACTCAAGGTGAAGCAAGCCATTCCATGGCTATCCCTGTCAGTGATTTGGATGGCAATGAGAGTCTGAGGACTGGCGGTGCAGGTCTGGCTGAGGAGAAGAATCATGGCAAAGCTAAGGAAGGGTAGCGCCACATGGGACTACCTTTTTATTTTTGTTTTAGCTACTGTTTAGATAACCACCTACAGGCATTCTAGCTCCCAGTCAGGTTTCAGCACTCTTGACCTGTTGTTTTTTGCTTCCAGCTGGGGAATTGGTGATACACTTAATGCTGGTTTGCACCGATTTCGTGTTTTTGTGGCTCAGTCCTCCTTCTCAGCTAAAGATGTCACTCTTAGTGTATTTTATCTGGTTTCTTGCTCTTTGTAACTGGTCTCCCCGGCTTCTGTTTGTAAAGGGGCAGTTCTGTTGTTTTGAGTGCTCTCAAACTATGTTTTATGAGGCGTCAACTCTATGTAAAATTTTTTTCCTTATAGTTAATAGAATTTAGTATCTGCAGAGAAAAAAAAATTGGAAAAAGTTTTCATTAGGTGTAAAGAAGAAAATGTCTCATTAAGCCATGAAAAATGTTTTATGATGTTTACTGAGGGAATTGATTTAGGTTGCCATATTTCAGGAGATGGAATTAAACTAGATGCATCTAAGGTAGAAGTCATTATTCTTGGCATTATGATACAGGTGTTGTCCTTGATGGAAACTCACTTAGATGAAAGATCACGATGCAGCATGACAACAACAAAGAATTACAGATTAGACTACAAAGAATGAAGAAAAAGAGGTATATGCAGGCTCACATTGACCATGTTGTGTATACATGCATGTTCACTGAACACAAGTTGCATATATGTACACACACACTTTCACAGAAGGAAAAGTGTGTATATGTTGGAAAGCTAAGTTTTTGGTCCATGGTATTTGGTCCAAGGTATTTTGATCCATGGTATTGGTCCATAGTATTTGGTCCAAGGTATTGACCCTAGGTATTTGGTCCAAGGTATTGGTCCTAAGTGGTTTTGATCCATGGTATTGAGAAAGGCCTAAAGTTATATAAGAAGGAGAAGATCATTAGGCCAAGGTGTGCAAGTATCGAATATCTGATGAAGTGTGAGATCTAGTATGCCGGTTAATGGCTTATGGTGCTTTGTTGGATCTGAACCAAGGATGAACATTAGCAATTGACGAGGGATAAGATCTAATTATGGATTGGGACCTTAAGGCTTAAATTGAATTATCATTATATGGTTTGATCATGTATAATATAGATATGAATACTAACACATGCGTTATTCTATAAATATTATGATCTAGGTATAACTGAAGTCTGGAATAGCTGAAAGATTATGAATTAATATTTACAGATGTGTATGATGGTTGGCTTTGATAAAAGCATGTATAAATTCAGGTTCGACACATGGAAGTAGCGTATACCTTATAAAGTATGTTTTAGTTGTTTCTATTTGCTATTGCAAAGTTCTAGGTTCTGCTTTGGGTTCTGGTGACTATATTCTGGTGACAATATTCTGAATAATCAGATTTAGGTTTAGTGATTGGTTGATGTAGATGTACTTGATGATCGTATTACAGTTATGATGTTGTTGATGTCTAGTATGAAAATTGAGTGAAACATGGCCTTCAAATTGTGGTGTTATGTTCTAGGAGTTTCCAGTCTGAAAATTCATGAAACGTGGTCCCTGGTAGAAGAGTGGATTTTTCTGTGGGCTAGAACCTACGTACTAGTAATCATATTGGTTAGTACAAGAGCTAGGCAGTTGTAGCTCCTTTCCATAAATAGCTGGAGAATAAGAGAAGGTTGTAGCCTTCTATAGGTGGGTGCTTGCATACTGGCATGAGTCTGCACTATTACAAGATTGTAAACAGATTTCCTTATTATTAAAAAGAAGACGGAGATGACAACAACAAGTGGTTTTTACCCACATTGGGTTTCCACCTTATATCTTAGTGTTCATGTGTGATGCTTATGTGTGATGCTTTGTTCTGCTTTTTTTGCACTGTCTAATAAATCTCTGATATATTGGTTAAATTTCAATATATGATAAACTATCTAAATCAAAAGTTCTCTACATATACGCTAGTTTCTTTAAGTACAGTTGCATGTACATGCTAGTTCACTTAGATGAAGTAGCATATATAAATCTATTTGGGAAATTAAAATTATTGATCAGATAATACTGATTCACCCCCCTCTTAGTATTATTTCCAATAATTGGTATCGGAGCAGGTCCTTCAGAAGAAGAATGATCGCTTGAAGGGAGATCCATCATCATGAGTAATCAAGAAAGTGTGGGATCCATCAGACCGCCAATATTTGATGGGAGCAACTTTGTTTATTGGAAAATAAGAACCACATCCTATCTACAATCACTTGGAACAGATGTTTGGTAAATTGTGGAAGGAGGATATACATTTCCAACAATGATTCCTACAGATACGGCAGGTAAGAAGCAATATGAAACCAATGCCAGAGCTGTCAATACCTTTTTGGGAAGTCTGTCACAATCAAAATTTGTCAAGGTTATGTAGCTCAAATCAACCAAAGAAATATGGGATAAAAATTTTCTGAGCTATGAAGGAGACTCTCAGGTAAAACGTGCTAAAATTCAAACTCTCAGAATTCAATATGAAACTCCTAAGATGCACAGTGATGAAAGTATAGCTAGCTACTTCTTATGTATAGATGAGGTTGTTAATTGTATGAATAATCTGGGTGAAGATATAAAGGAAGTTACCATAGTTGATAAAGTTTTGAGATCCTTGTCTGCTAAATTTGAATCAAAAGTGTCTGCCATAGAAGAAAAATAGGATCTGCAGACTATCAGTATGACACAGCTTCATGGAATCTTAATTGCCTTTGAGATGAGAAAAGGAGTTCCATCAGATATGAGAGAAGTCACATTTAAAGCTTCAGCAAAAGGAAAGGAAGAACACAATGAATCAAGACATATTTTAGAAGAAGAAGATGAGGTAAACTTTGTCAAGAAGCTTCAACGGGGTTCCAGAAGATTTAGAAGTAAGCTACCTTTCAAATGCTTTGCCTGTGGCAGAGTCGGTCATTATGCTGCCAAATGTCCTCATAAATATTAACATGAAAAAGGGAACGAATATGCAAAATGGAATAGAAAACAAGTTGTAAATAAAAGAAGTTACTATACTCATGAAGATAGCAATGGTTTATCAAATAGTGATGAAGATGAAAATAGTAATGACTATAGACTTCTTATGGCTTATGAAGATGATAATTTTTGGGATGCTTTAGAAGAAGACAACCTTCATGAAGAAATTTCTAAACTCAAAATATGTTTAGAATAAAAGAATATGATTATAGAGACCTTTACATACCAACTTGCCGAAAAAGAAAATCACAATGAAAAACTAGAATGTGAAATTGTTGGTATAAGAAAGGATCTTGACAAAACAAAATCTCTCAATCTTAGATTTGCTAAAGGATCAAAAAATTCTAATGAAATTATCAAAGTGAAACATGCTCCTCTGATAAAGACAGGTCTTGGATATACTGAAGAAGCATCTCAATCACATAAGCCATCAACCTCCACTAAAAGCTATCTTGATACAGCAAAGACTAGTGAACAATATGACAATCGTTAGCAAAGCCATAAAGCAGATCACCAGGTAAATCGTACTCAATTTATTCCAAGGATGAATAGAAGCCACAACCAATCTCAGGTAAATCATACTCAATTTTCTCCAAAGATGAATATCAACAGAATCTACAATCACCAGGTCAATAGATTTGATAGTCGCAGGAACTTCGTTAATGGGCAATGTTTTTCATGTCATACTTTTGGACACAACGCTACTCAATGTGTTTCTTACAAAACCATCATGACTAGTGAAGCACAAAATCAAAGGAATGTAACAGGGGTCAAAAAAAGTTCCTATAATAACTTTTCTCTTCTTGAAAATGAAATAGAATGCTCAATCTGTAACAACTTTGGTCATGAAGAATCTAAATACATGAGTAATTTTTTGCAATCATATCAAAAGGACAAAACTCCATCAAATCCCAAGACATGGAGAAGGAAAGAATCTCAAATAGAAATATGCGGTATAGCCTTGTATGCAGAAGGATAAGAAAATCAGTGGTACATCGACAGTGGATGCTCAAAGCACATGACAAGAAACAAAGAAAAACTTCACTCATATAATGCCTTAGAAAAGGAAAAGAATGTTTCATTTGGAAATGACACTCCTATTGCCATAAAAGGTAAAGGATCTATTTTCTTGAAAGAAAAGGTTAAAGCTAGAAGTGTTATGTATGTAGAAGGTTTAAAGCATAACTTGTTGAGTGTTAGTCAAATGTGTGATCAAGGAAATGAAGTGGTGTTTCGAACAAACGGATGTGTTGTTCGTGAACTTGATATAGGGGAGACCATGATCAAAGGTACAAGAACTCCAAACAACTTATACACACTCAAGGGAGGACAACAACAGTGTTATCTAAGAAAAAATGATGAAAACTAGTTGTGGCATAAAAGATTTGGACATCTAATCTTCTCCCAAATAAGAAAATCATGCAGATTCAAGGTTGTTCATGATCTTCTATATATCAACATCCTTGAAAATACAATATGAAAACCATGTCAATTCGGTAAACAAACCATAGCTCACTTCATTGAAAAAGAAGGGTTAGCTAGTAAGCCTATTGAACTTGTTCATATTGATTTATGTGGATCATCAAGGAAAAAGTCACCTTGTGGAGAAGAATACTTTATTTTGTTCATTGATGACTTTTCCAGAATGTGCTGGATAGATCTACTAAAGCATAAAGATGAAGCATTTGAAAAGTTTCAAGCCTTCAAAGTTTTGGTTGAAATTGAATCACATCAAAAAATCAAATGCCTCAGATCAGATCGAGGAAGGGAATTTACCTCGAATGAATTCTTTGAATTTTGTGAACAACATGGAATAAAAAGGAAATTCTCCACCGCAAGGACTCCTCAACAAAATGGAGTGGTAGAAAGAATGAACAGAACTGTTCAACAAATGGCTCAAGCTATGATAGATGCATATGAAACTCCTGCAACCTTCTAGGGTGAATTCTTAACCAAGCAATTGTTCGGGTAAATAGCACTCAAACTCCACATGAACTTTGGTATGGTAAGACTCCTACTATAAAATACTTTAAAGTTTTTGGAAACAAATTTTATATCAAAAGGACTAATGAAAAACTTGGTAAGTTTGAGCCCATAGCAGATGAAGGTATTCTTCTTGGTTACCCTTCCTGAAGTAAAGGATATAAATGCTATAATAAAAGACTTGGGAAAATTGTTGAAAGTATTGATGTTGTAGTTGATGAAGCATGTAAAAATCCAAAACAAACAAAAGCAAAAGATTATGACAATGAAGAAGATGGGGAGTATTTCCCACATCAAATCAAAATGATATTAAAGAAGAAACCAATGAAGCACCAAAAGAAGAGATAACGGTAGAAGAAAAGACTCCATCCAGGTATGTTTAGAAAAATCATCCAGAAACTCAAATTTTAGGGGAAAAAGAGGTAGGTGTACAGACAAGAAGAACTATTATAGAAACCTCAAGCTATCTAGCATTACTATCCTCCACCAAACCTCAAAATGTAAATGAAGCATGCAAAGATGAATGTTGGGTCAAGGCCATGAATGAAGAACTTGAGAAAATTGAAAAGAATAATACTTGGGAATTAGTTCCTAGACTTCATGATAAAAATATTATAGGAGCTAAATGGATATTCAAAAAAAAGCTGAATGAAAATGGAGAATTCATTAGAAACAAAGCCAAACTTGTTTGTAAAGGGTATGCTCAACAAGAAGGTATAGATTTTGAAGAAAATTTTGCACCTGTTGCTAGACTTGAAGCCATCAGGATGTTTCTTGCTCTTTCTAGCTTTCAAAAATTCAAAGTATACCAAATGGATGTAAAATTTTCTTTCCTTAATGGAGATTTAGAAGAAGAAGTTTATATTGAACAACCAGAAGGATTCATTCTTGGAAATGATGCAAAACTTGTATGCAAACTCAAAAAGGCTTTGTATGGTCTGATATAGGCTCCAAGGGCCTGGTATTACTATCTTGACAAATATCTACACCAACAAGAATTTTCAAAAGGTTCAATAGATAACAATCTATATACAAAGATTGACATTGATAAATTGCTAATTATTGTTGTTTATGTTGATGATATCATTTTTGCTAGCAATGAAGAATCCACAAGTCAGAATTTTGCTTCAGTGATGCAACAAGAATTTGAAATGTCCTTGCTTGGTGAACTTACCTATTTTCTTGGTTTACAAGTTCAAGAAAATAAAGATGGTATTTTTCTTTCACAAACCAAATATCTCAAACAGATCTTGAAAAGGTACGGCATGGAAGATTCTAAACCTGTATGTACTCCAATGGTAACATGATGCAATCTCAACTCAAATGATGAATTAGCAGCAGTACATCAACCAACTTACAGATCCATGATTGAAAAGTTGTTTTATCTAACAAGTACCCGACCTGACATCATGCATGGAGTAGGAATAGTTGGAAGATTCCAAGCAAATCCAAAGGAATCACACCTTTAGGCAGTCAAAAGAATTTTCAAATATCTTCAAGGAACATAGAACTTTGGTTTATAGTATCCTAGAGATACAAATCTCACTCTCCTTGCATATACAGATGCAGATTGGGAAGGAAGTGTTGATGACAGAAAAAACACTAGTGGTGGTGAATTCTATATGGGTTCCAGGTTAGTGTCTTGGTTCAGCAAGAAACAAAGTTCAATTGCACTATCTACAACTGAAGCAAAATATGTGGCTGTTGCATCTTGCTGCATGCAACTACTTTGGATGATGCAAACCTTGCAAGACATTCAGATCACATGTACTCCACCCATCTCCATTCTATGTGATAATACAAGTGTCATCAGTATTTCAAAGAACCCAATCATGCACTCCAAGTCCAAGAACATACCCATCAAATACCATTTTCTACGTGAATAAGTGCTTGAACAAAAGGTCAAATTGGAGTATGTTCCCTCCAAAGAACAAGTTGTTGATATATTCACTAAACCACTACCCAGAGAGACATTTGAACATCTCAGAGAAAAGTTGGGAGTAGTTGTTGCATCATCCTGCTGTTAAATCCAATTTTTCGGAAAAAGGATGTTATACACGTGTTTCATAAAGTAGAGCTGCATACACACGCGGGTTGTTATGGGTAAAAGAGCGTATATGTGTTTCAGACAAGAAAAATAGTGGGGTAGGATTTGATATGGGTGCTCTGACTGATATTGATGATTAATGTCTATATGCTCTGTTCATTAATTTTATCTGATTGAAAAAGATGCCTTGATCATTGGTAGCATAGGTTCAGGGGGAGCATTAGCCTTCATGTACATTCAACATTGTTGGCATTATGGTTGCTGAGTCCAGCTATGGCTTCAGATATTTATATCATTTATTGCTTAAGTCATGTAAAAGTCTAGGGTGTGATATGTCTTCTCATACATTTGAATGAGTCCTCTTGGACAAATGATGTAATTTGTATCCCCACTTTACATGGGATGGATAATGTAATATGTATTGTTTCTTTCATGTATAAACAATTGGTATATCCCCACTTGGTTGGGTGGATGAGTCAAATTTGGTATATCCCCACTTGGTTGGGAGATGAATGTATATATGTGTCATTGGTGATAGGAAGGTTATCCTCACATAGTTGAGTTATAGAGTCGTGTTATTATTTTGGAAAATATTTTTGCAGACTCTGCTTATGCTCAGGGGGAGCATGGACAATTTCAGTGCATCTCAGCATGTACAAAAGGGGAGCTCAATCAGATATTTCAGCATTTACTCAGGGGGAGCATGAACAACATAATGTATGTCAAAGGGAGAGAATATCTTAGTTCACCCTTTGCCCTTGATGTCAAAGGGGGAGAGTGACTTGGTGTTGTTGTTGTTTCCATCAAGTCCAAAGGGGGAGATTGTTAGCATTATGATACAGGTGTTGTCCTATATGGCGACTCACTCAGATGAAAGATCATGGTGCAGCATGACAACAACAAACAATTACATATTAGAATACAAAGAATGAAGAAAAAGAGGTATACACAAGTTCACATTGACCAAGATGCGTATACATGCATGTTCACTGAACACAAGTTGTGTATACATACATACGTACTTTCACAGAAGGAAAAGTGCATATATGTTGGAAAACTAAGCTTTTGGTCCATGGTATTTGGTCCAAGGTATTTTAATCCATGGTATTGGTCCAAAGTATTTGGTCTGAGGCATTGACCCTAGGTATTTGGTCCAAGGTATTGGTCCTAAGTGGTTTTGATCCATGGTATTAAGAAAGGCCTAAAACTATATAAGGAGGAGAAGATCATTAGACCAAGGTGTGCAAGTATCAAATATTTGATGATGTGTGAGATCTACTATGCAGGTTATGGGCTTATGGTGCTTTGCTGGATCTGAACCAAGGATGAACCTTAGTAGTTGATGAGGGATAAGGTCTAATGATGGATCGGGATCTTAAGGATTAAATTGAATTATCATTATATGGTTTGATCATGTATAATCTAGATCTAAATACTAATGCATGTGTTATTATGTAAATATTATGATCTGGGTATAACTGAAGTCTGGAATAGCTGAAAAATTATGAATTAATACTTATAGATGTGTATGCTAGTTGGCTTTGATAAAAGCGCATATACATGCAGGTTAGACACATGGAAGTAGTGTATACCTTATAAAGTATGTTTCAGTTGTTTCTGTTTGCTTTGCAGAGTTCTGGGTTCTGCTTTGTGTTTTGGTGACTGTGTTCTGGTGACAGTGTTCTGAATAATTAGATTCAGGTTTAGTGATTGGTTGATGCAGATGTACTTGATGATTGTATTGCAGTTATGATGTTGTTAATGGGTCCAGTATGAAAATTGAATGAAATGTGGCCTTTAGATTGTGGTGTTGTGTTCCAGGAGTATCCAGTCTAAAAATTCATCAAACTTGGTCCTTGGTAGAAGAGTGGAGTTTTCTATAGGCTGACACCTACGTACTAGTAAACATATTGGCTAGTACAAGAGCTAGGGGGTTGTAGCTCCCTTCCAGAAAAAGCTGGAGAATGAGAGAAGGTTGTAGCCTTCTGCAAGTGGATGCTTCCATACTAGTATGAGTCTGCACCAGTACAAGACTGTAAATATATTTTCTTATTATTAAAAAGAAGACAGAGATGACAACAACAAGTGGTTTTTACCCACATTGGGTTTCCACCTTATATCTTGGTGTTCATGTGTGATGCTTTATTCTACATTTACTGCACTGTCTAATAAATCTTTGATATATTTGTTAAAGTTAAATACATGATAAACTATCTAAATCAAAAGTTCTCTGCATATACGTCGGTTTGTTTAAGTATAGTCGCGTGTACACGCTAGTTCACTTAGTTTAAGTAGCGTATATAAATCTGTTGTGAAATTAAAATTATTGATTAGATAATATTGATTCACCCCCCTCTCAGTATTATTTCCAACAATTTCCAGTTTATCAGTTCCTACATGTCAAAGGGATGTTAGAAGTTTCCTTAGTTTTACTAGATATTATAGAAGATTTATAGAAAGCTTTACAAATATTGCCTCTCCACTTTTCAAATTGCTTACAAAAAATTGTGAATTCATATGGAATTTCGACTACCAAAAATCCTTTGAAACATTAAAAGAAAATATTTCTGAAGCACCCATTTTAAGAGGATAAAATTGGAAACTACCTTTTCAAATTTCGAGTGATGCCTCAGATATAGCTTTAGGAGTTGTATTAGGACAAAAAGATTTAACTCCTTATGTGATTTATTACATAAGAAAAAATTTGACCCCTATGGAGTTGAATTATACTATAACAAAAAATGAGTTTTTCGCTGTTGTACATGCCAACAATAAATTCAGACATTATATCACTGATTATGAAGCCTTCATTCACACAAATCATTCTGCAAGTAGATATTTAATTAATAAATCATTTACTAATGGAAGAATTACAAGATGGTTATTGTTATTACAAGAATTCAATATTAGTATTCTGGATAGACCAGGTAAACAAAATACATTTGTTAATTTTATATCTGGAATCCAAAATGATAATAATGATGTTCCTGTAGAAGATAATTTTCCTGGCAAATATATTTTTTTCGTATCTATTAATTCTCCTTGGTTTGAAGGTATTGCCACTTATTTGACTACAGCGAAACTACCATCATACTTGTCTCCTCGAGAGAAAAGGAAGGTTATTCAAACTAGTGCATCTTATTCAT
The DNA here is from genome assembly GCA_000404065.3 of Pinus taeda. Lineage (NCBI taxonomy): Eukaryota > Viridiplantae > Streptophyta > Pinopsida > Pinales > Pinaceae > Pinus > Pinus taeda. Next base: position 291,019 of record APFE031308022.1, on the reverse strand, counting down.
GGATAAATGAAGAATTCTACAAGACAATAACCTCACTTAATCATTCAAAGGTATGTCAGAGAAGATGAAGGACTAGAAATATTAAAGTCATGTCACGATGAACCATGTGGAGGACACTTTGCTGTTAAAAGAACTACTTATAAAGTCCTTCTCTTAGGATATTATTGGCTTTCTCCTTTTAAGGATGCAAAGGAACATGTTAAGAGGTGTGGTAGTTGTCAAACAATGGGAAAACTTGTTCCTACAGACGAAATGCCTCTACAACCTTAGGTACTTACTGAAACTTTTAAGAAATGGGCTTTATACTTTGTTTGTCCAATAAATCCACTGTCAAGACAAAAAAGGTACATTCTTGTTTGTACATATTATGTCACAAAAAGGGTAAAAGCTAAAGCACTTACTTTTTGTATTGAAAATATTGTAGTTTCATTTATTTTTAAGGATAATTTCACTCATTTTGGTGTCCCAAGGGAATTTGTGACAGTTCGAAGCACTTAATTTACATCTAATTTGGTACATAAGATAACAAAGGAGTACAAAATCAAGCATAGGAAGTCAATTCCATATCATCCATAAGTCAATGGATAAGTTAAATCTACCAATAAAGTAATTGAAGCAATTCTTACCAAGACTGTGGATATGCATAAAAGGGGTTGGGCAGAAAATCTTCCAGAAGCTTTATGGGCATACCATACCACGTGGAGAAATACAATAGGACACACTCCTTATGAACTTGTTTATGGAAAGAAAGTCTTGTTTCCTATTGAGTTCCAGATAAAGACTTTTAAAACAATAGCCAAATTGGGTCTTGATCTATTAGAAGCCCAAAGACAAAGAATGGGGTAATTGAATGAACTTGATGTGATGAGATAAGATAAGATGCTATTAATAGAACCAATGTAGTCCAACAACAAAGATCCAGGTGGCATGATAAGTTCATTAAATAAAGGAAATTTCAGCCTGGAGATTGGGAATTTCTTTTTTATTCAAAATTTAAAGGTTTTCAAGGAGAATTTCAAACTCATTGGCTTGGTCCTTATGAGATTAAAACTATCTTTGATAATGGAGCAGACGGAATCAGAACCATTGATGAAGAAAAAGTAACCTTCCTTGTAAATGGTCATAGATTATGAATATATCACAAACCATTAACAAGGGAGGAATTTATAAGAAATTTGCAAGATAATCTTGATTTAAAGTTAGTCAAGGAAGATTTTTCTTCCTCTCCAACTTAGTCTTCTACTTCCTTTTTCAAAATAAAAAATTTGTTATAATATATAAACATGAAAACCAACATTGTTGGCATATTTATGCAGAAAATACATGTTGAAAACCAAAGTTCTTGGCAACTTGGATTTTATTTTCCCTATTCTAGTCCCATTTTCTTTTCAACCCTCTTTTCTATTTTCAAAAATAAAGCAGCTACAAAATTGTCAATAATCTGCATCTCTAATAGAATTCTACAGCTGACTTGGTAGATTGCGATCGGGCAGATGAAGATTATGGAAAAAGTAAATTCAATGAAGATTATAGTTGGAGCAACCTGACAACCTACAAAAGACAAATCAAAATCAGTAAGACAAAGGATCAAAGGTATGTAAATATTAAGTTATATAATAAAGGTAGAAATTTTGAATTATGAAATAAATGATGAGTAATTGTTGTTGGTGCAATACTAAATAATGAGTACCCTTAATTATTCTCACATAAATTCAGTTTTAACAAAAATATTAGTGTTTTGTCAACCAAGTTGGGGTTTAGCCATGATATAATTCAAAGATTGCCCTCTTCATAGATTCATCATTCCTCTTCATGTTGAAACACTTCCATTTCACTCAACCATGTTTTATTCCCGAGAACCCCCTCACCTAAAATTTGTTTTCTAATTCATTCCATACTCAAATTTGTGTCACTCCTTAACCCTATCAAAAGAGAAATTACAGGCTAGACTTCTCTACCATGGGAGTCATTATAGGGTCAAAGCCAAATGGTATTAGGTTTCTTGAGGGATACCCATTGGTCAAACAATTTTTGCAGCAGGCAAGGTGGCTAGAATTTGAAGAGAAATTCGATGAGCATGAGGAGGTAACAAAATCCTTTTCTAGGGAATATGACAACATTGAAGTATAAATTGGGGATGTGAAGGCGGTGTTAATAGAGTCTGTCGTTGCAGGATCCACAAGATTTCCAAGAATTGGAGAGAGTTGGTTTAAGAATAGAATAATTGAAGAAAAAGAATGGAGAGTCTTTCTCAAGAATCTAAGTATGGACATTTATGTTTTTAAAAAGGGAATATCACTCATGGATTTGAAGAGTAAATGGAAGAATTTTCTACTAATCATTCAAAAGTTCATAACTTGTGAAGGAAGATTCGATAACATGTTCTTTTATCATACACGTTTAATGATGATTTTTCTAGATGGAAATGAAATTAACCTATCATATTTCCTACTTCCAAGTTTAATAAAGATGGTTGGTAATGTTCAAAGAAAAATACAATCTAACGCTATATAACATCATGGCCTAGTGAAAATCTTGATTGAAGCACATCTGAGAAACATAGAATAAAATTGGGAAGATTTTTTAGTTAGAAATCATTTCAAGGAATAAGAAATAGAAGAGCCTAGTGGTAAGACAAAAAAAGTATAAGGAATTTTCCCATAGAAGATAACTCACCTCCACAACAAGAGAAACATTTAGAGGATGAGACTCCTCTTGCAGATATGTTAGTGAATCTTAAAAATAAAAATCTTAAAAGAAATATAACTATTGCTGAGGAACAAAGTTCATCTAAAAAGAGAATAGATCAAGAGAAAACATAGCTGGGAAAAGTTAAGAAGCAATCTCTTACTACTAAATAACCATCTAAACCATTATCTACCATAAGAAGAATTGCAAGACTCAATAAAGCAGTGCATGAACATCCTCGACAATCCCCAAAATTTGTTGATTTAGAGAAAGAAGAAAATGAACCTAGAGTTTCATCATCACCAATTCCATTGCCAACAATTCCATCATCACCTATTCCATCACCAGTTGTCAGTGCACTTAGAATAACTCCATAGATTGATCCTGTGTAGCAGGAAATTTATGACTATATAAAAAGTTTGGAAAGAAGAGTTATAGGTAAATTTATTGCATCATCCTCAAACCAAGGAGAAAATGAAACAACCCATTATAATATTTTAGGATAACTTCAAGTTGAAGGCACCCTCAAGCAAGAAATTTATGAATTGGAAATACTAAATAGACATCTAAAGCAAGAGAATGAAATTGGTAAAGGCACAGAATGAAATTCATAGAACCTAGAATGACAACATCCTACTACATCTTGGTTTGTGGTATAAGAAAAACAAGAAATTAGTAGCTCAAAAAAAAATTCTTAAGAGGAAGATTATAAGCCTACAATAGAGAATTTTGATAAAGAAGCCAAGGATCGCAGTCACTCCTAATAAATCAAGGAGGAGTAACTTGGATGTCCTTGCACAAGTATTTGAGGAGGCTCAATAACAGAAAGGACTCACAAATTTTGAAATTTTGCATGAGGACATGCAATGTCTTCCGTGTGGGGGAATGTTGAACCCCATAATTGCTTCTTTTTTACAAATCTTTTCACTCCATTCCTCCTTTTTGGACCTTCATAACTACAATTTGGGTATCATTCTACAAGGTTGATAACATAGTAGGTACATAATCATACTCTATTTCATAAATATCATTTGTCTTTATTATTTAACTTAATATATACCAAAGCTACTTAATTACAGTGATTCTGTAGTTGATGTATGTTTATGTAGCTAAGTCCAAAGTTTGATAGGTTGCGAAGCTTCAGCCAAGAAACATGGCATATGGGTAGTTGGAAATTAGCTGGGACAACAATTTGTTCCTACTTGCGGAAGTTGGATCGATAAAGAAGGAACTCTAGCATCTTGGTCAAAGGATAAGTCAACCACCATAGAAGGTGAATCAAGTGAACGAGATGTAGATTTTTCGCCTCAAGATTTGTTGTGTTAATAGAAAATCATGAGTAGATCGTGATATCTTATCTTTTACAGTTAATTATAGCTAATGTCAATTAGCATAGGAATAATTCTCTTAAACATTTATAGTGTGATTTTATTGTAGGTTTAATTTTGTTTATAAGCAAGAGTGGTTCCATTTGAATGCAAGTGTGATTTTACTTATAAGAAAGTGTGATTTTCATTTAAGCAAGTGTGATTTTACTTGTAAGCAAGTGTGATTTTCATTTAAGCAAGTGTGATTTTATTTATAAACAAGAGTTGTTTCATTTTAAAGCAAGTGTGTGAGTGATCTTATTTCAAGCAAAGTGTGAGTGTGATTTTATTTTAAGTGTGAAGTTTCTTTCAAGAAGAGTATGATCATTATTTTAAGTAAGAGAAATAGAATTCGTACCATTTTTCTGAGTCATTTATTTAATTACATAGATTTAGAGAAACATGTGCATTTAGATATCTCAAATTAACTTAGGAATTGCATGAGTGAAAAATACTCCTAGCACACACAGTTCACATACATTTCATTAGTTTTGTAGCCTTGGTTGATAATTCTTGTAAGTAATTAACATCAATTAAATTACCAAACAGATGTTGTAATATAAAGTAATTTCATCTTGCTTGTCAAAGCTTGAAAGTGGGCAGCCAAAGAGGTGTTTCTTAGTAACTTTTCTTTTGTGTTATTCTTCTTCTGAGACCCTTTTAATAAAGTTGTTGATTTCTTTCATTGATAGATTTATCAATGTTGTGTCAATAGTTGAGATACATATGAATATTATATAAGAAACCTTAATGAATCACTCTAAAGTCTCTTCATCTTATTTTCTTTCATTTCATGCTCTATGTTATAGATCTAATGCATAGGATTTTGTTTATCCCTATGCTTTAAACCTCAAATTTCTTTATGTTTCCCTTTCCATACTACAACGTTGATTTTAAAGGTTGTAATCACAGATAAGTAAGCCAGTTGAATTTATTCATTAATTTCTCCATAAACTAGTTCACATTTCATCTATAGCTTTATCATCACTTGCCCCACTTGTCTGATTGTTTTAGGATTAATAAGTGTCTGATAGAGCTAGAATAGTGAGCAGACTTGTGTTGTAGCCTAGAATGTAGGAAGATATATTTTTTTTAAATCACCAAGTTGTATGCTAACCATACTCCCCGTAGGACTAGAAAAGGAAATGTACTATAGAGTTTAAGGTCCTTTCTTTCAAACCAGGCCTTCAAAGTTGAAACAGGCTCCAACACAAGCC
>APFE031308022.1:253670-285727 GCA_000404065.3 Pinus taeda | reverse complement strand
ATACACCCTTCATCCTACCATATGGTAAATAATTTCTAAGGCAAGTGCTAAGGCTCAAGATCATACCTAATGCTGGAATTCATCTTCATTTCTTCTCTAGGCTTTACATCACAAACCCTAGGTCTTCCTCTATTGCATCACATAAATACTAAGAACTCTCTATGATAATTATATAGATGGAGTAATGAGTATAGTGTAAACAAAGACATTATATTCCCTCTATATAGAGTAGGTGAGGGAGGCCAACAATGGTAAAGTGGACTAAATACACAAGGAATTTAATTTAATGCAAAAGATAAGGTCTCCAAGTAAAGTGATCTCTCTCAAAGGTATACATGTCAAAAGACCAATCCTCGGATGGTGCACTCTCTCAGCATGTGTTACAAATTTCAAGTGCTCTTCATCACAAGGCTTATTGATTTCCAAGACAATCATCCCATGGTCCTCAACACATGTATCTCAGGTCCATAATCGATCCCATTTAATGCATATCAACCCAACCATCTATAATCAATCCCATGTAATCTATTTTGTTGTCTACGAGTTATGTATTACATGGCATTACATTCATCCTTTGGCCTAGGGTTTTTGGCAAAGGATTTGATAAACCCATGATTGGATATTGATTTCTAAGGACTTGATCATAGTGAAAGGTTGGTGATTTATAAGGGTGTTATGACCGATGGGAACACAAAAGAATTCAAGCCACACATAAATAAAAAAATCAACACGAGAAATGCAAATTGACATATTAACATAACAATATCCAACTAAGTTATTTAAAGTCAATTAATGATACCTTATTCTCCATCCAGATAAAAAAATCAGACCACTTTCTATCTTGTATCATATCAAATTCCAATTGTTATGGATAATGGCCATATCGTTGCTCTTGTCAAAACATGGCAGATAGACAAGTTAAATTAATTAATATCAAATCATTTAGTTTTTTATACAAAATTAAAAATATATATAATTTTAGATATTAAATGTACTTACAAAATTACATGCTAAGGCTTCTAAACCTATTTGGCCACTATGATTTGTGGCATAATATTTAACAATCATGGCCTTCGGACCTTATCCTAAAACACACACTAACTAAATTTAATTATGCACCTGTAAAATATAAAAATCATTTAATGAATTTGAAATAGTCTTATGACCAAATTTAAATACTTGTATGCTCTCCTCGTCGGACTTCCTCCATGCATATGCTTTCACGAGCTCCTATCCCAAATTCAATCTACATCTCATGGATGAATTCCTTTTGAAGGTGCATGGGTATCTTCGATAATGGAAAATGTAGATGATATTTAAAGCATTGAAGGCGTGATTCTTTCGACCTATGATTGAACACTTTCCCGACATCTATCATTTTTATTTACCTAGAGAAAATATCATATTCTACCTCGGTTTTGTATGTACCAAGGCAAGATCCATAAGTACCTGTACTGGTGGTAGAAGAAATTTGTGTCCCAAGAGTAGGTGGGACATTGGATGTCTTCTTTCTTTGTTCCACATTCTTAGAGGTTATTGTGATTGATTTTTTCCTAGATCTTTTGCTCAATCCAAGAGTTGATGGGGAAACAACCGATTCCCTTTGACAGGGTTGCCTTGGTTGGTCTATTTCAGTGCCTTTAGTACGTTCTTCCATGTATTTGGAAAGCATCGACAAGTCCATACCTTCTAGTTTATTCACTACTTCTATCCCCAATATAGAATCCATTTCCTCTTTAAGTTTCTCACTGTCATTTCCCCATATATGTACAATAAAAAAATTTATTTTAAAATTAGAAATAAAAAATAAACACTAATTTCTTCTTTTATAATTTTGAAACTAAAAACTAAAAAATACAATTCAAACAAGTGCAATGGAAACATGTGCAAATCTATAAATTGAGTATGAAATACCTCATTCTCGCAAGAATCAGATCCATTTTCTCGTTTCCCTCTATTGTTGCTTGACATTTTTTGGCATCCTGGGGTGATTTTTTTTCCTCCACACTTTGGAAAATCCTTTCTCTTTGCTCTGTGTGTTTTTCTCCCCTCCCTCTAACTATTTAAAATAGTAATAGTTTAAAATGGATGGACAAGGGTTTGATTTTCATCTCTAATAGAGCGTGAATGATATGCACAAATTGATTTCGTGACTGATAGAGGTTGAATCACACCAACAATTTTTTATTTTTTTTTAATCCAAAATAGGAGGGAGATTTTCATTGATATCTCTTCCCACCATCAACATAAATCCAATCGATTAGTTATTTGATTTCGTAGCCTCAATGCATTGCTCCAACCTTGGCCTGCTTGAACTCCACACAAAACTTCAAAGCTCCATCCATTTGAAATTAGTGACTATGGAAATATGTCGAATGCATTACATTGTTTTGGTTGAATAGACAGGATACACAATATGTTTATCCATTGTGTGCACCAATTATAGATCAACATGCTTTTGTTTTTTGATTTGATCTAATTTGTATGCATTGTCATCTTTGTACTTTAAAATGTTGATGTGGGAGCCTTCCATGTTATTGTCATTTTTTATGAGGTTTAATTGAATACCAATATTGGATTTGCAATGTGCATAGGCAAATGGGATAAGGTGAAATGTTGGTGGATGTAAAGTCCTATAAATGGTGTTTTGACCCTATAATGAAGGGTGTTTTATGTTATATTTTCCTAGCCCAGTAATGAATTTGGTGTGATTTCAAACTTTGTAATTTTATTTTAATAGTCAATGACTCATAATGTAATAATCCACTATTTATAGTCACATACACACATCTTCACCTTTAAAGGTTGTGTTGCTTAGTGATTATGTATACATGTGACACAAACATTTTTTATCCTACCACTCACTCTTTACTACTTTATAGCATGGATGGTGGCGTTGAAAATATATCTCATCCACAAGTTAACTTATACTAACTATTATATTATATATTGAGTTCATTTAGAAGACTTAAAATCAAAATTTGAAAATAGTATGTTCTTTAACATATAGGTTTAAAGTATTTTTTTTAAATATACAAAAATACAGATATTTGGCAGTTTAAAATTATGGATGAAGGGTGTGAATTAAGTTAAATGAAAATATGAAAAAAAAAAAAAAAAATCCATTAGTTTTCATAATCCCCATCTAATATTTATAAGAGTTGTGTCATGTCACCATATTGGGAGTAGAAATTAACAAAAATGGGATATATTGAAAATAGGGACATTTTAGTTAGAAAGGTGTGGTGAAAACCAACTTAGATTAAATCGATTGTAACTTTAGAAAATTAAATGGAGAAAGAATGAAGTGTATATATGTTATGTGACTAGTGTCATTGTTGCATATTACAAGATCTAGAGGAGGCCATGGACAAAGGATGTGGATGATGTAGACTTACGAAGTCAATGAGAGGAAAGTGGGTAGCCATAGAATTAGATACGGAATCTGTAGATACAATAAAGGTAATAATACAAAACAACCTCAACCAAAGGAGTATGGGTTTTATGAATTCACAAATGCTACAACATAAACGAGGTGAATTTAAATAAAATATGTTATTATTTTTTTCAAATCCAAAACATGATATCGATATGTCAAATATATGAGTAAAGTGAGGCTTTGTGTTGGATAGCATATTGTTTGAAATGATATAATTGGTTTACTAAACATAATTGAATATGTTATATATTGTAGGGGAAATATGAGGCCATGGAAATAGATTGTGTCATATTAAATAAGGACACAACAGATGTCGCACGACACCAGTTAATTATCAAATTTTGAATTGAATTAGGAAGCATTTTTTGATACGTGCATACTTTTTCACAGTATTGTTAGAATTTATAGTCTATTATCCAATATTGAAATAAATTAATGCATGTTGTTGATATTTCAATTGGAGATTGGAACAAGTGAATGGCTTAAGAGTTCAATTAGCAAAAGAAAAAAAACATATGTACGTGGACGTGGACCTAAAACTGTTAAATCACGAAGAAAATAGTGGGTGGAAGAGGATATGGCAATGGATACTTCAGACACAACAAGTAATTGCATTGAAGAAGAGGTTGGTCAAGACTATAGTACATGGGATGGGATTTGTTAAGCGATATTTGATTATATTTCTTTGAAATTGATACATTTATGATTTATCCAATTCTTGTCAAACATTAAATAATGGTTGTGTTTGTTTATAGGTAGAAGATGATGAAGAAAGAATGACTACTAATACTTAATTTTAGCCAACTATTAAGATTTGGACGAGATGATCTAATCCATACTTTAAACCATACCAGGGCTAAAAGAGCATATTTAAAGAAAACTCTACCACTTGAGAAATTTGAATAGCTGATGAGATTCACATACATTGATGACTGCAATATGATACCTAGTGGCCTTAATGATGATGATAATGATAGTGAAAATGCAGTGCATGAAGAAGGATTGAGTGCAATGCTTACAATTTTCTTTGGTAATGGAAATAATTATGGCAAAAATTATCATATGGTTGATAGTAATGATGACAACAAGGGTAATTACCACCAACATAATATTGATGATAACAACTTGCTGAAAGACTCCATCAAGCTAGCATAAAAGACACATGTGTTCAAAGTGGGTGCAAGTAGAACCTGTAAACCGATGTGCACATTAATATTATTCGAAATCAAGTCACTATTTGGTTGGCCAGACAAAGGATTCACCATGTTAGGTCCCTATAATACTAGTGTATCCCCCTTATTGTTATTGTAGTGTAACTCCCTATTTGTATTATTGTTCCCATGTATCCCCCATATTTTTATTGTTGTGCCCCATAGCAGCCCACTATTGTTATTGTTGTGCCTTTACATTATTAGAGTTATGTAGGCTTTAATTATCTTGTGACCCCTTAGACTACTATATATACCAAGGAGGTATTATCATTTGTATCATCGAAGAACTATTCATTTTTGTAATGTAAAGGAGATTTCCCCCTCAAAGAGGATAATTTTAAAGTCATTGATCTATATTTTCTTTTGTTTTGTGAGTTGGTTGCATAACATCTAGTATCATAGTTTTGGATTCTAGGGTTCCACTGCTTCAAATAGGCCTTCTTGGAATATTCGCTATAATTTTTTTCCATGACCATTAAGAGGTTAAAATTTTCCAAATGGAGTCAAAATCTTGGTGAACTTCATGTAAAAAATTCTAACATTGGTTCACCATATTTTTTGAGATATGATCTGAAGAAGTTATGGTTTTTGTAGGCTCCAGAATTCAATCTCAAATGGGGACCTAGGAAAAATCACCATAACTTTCGCTCTAAGCATCAGATTTAAATTTCATAAAAGGTGATAGAAATAAAACAAACTTTAGTTTTTTGTATATCATTTTTAGTGCCGAAGGTCGAAATGTGACATGTGAAATCTTGTACAAGGTTGTTATCCTCAACCACTCGATAATCATGTCATTGTGGGATATTTGGCATAACTTTATATTTAAGAATCCAATATTGGTCTTTCTTGTGGTATTGGAAACAAACTCAGAGTGCTACTATTAGCACCGAATTTTAGATCTTAGAGACTTGAAAGTATGGAGATGCAACAATTTCAAAATCAAGCTGCCAAAAACAAGCGAAAAGGTGTGTATTTTTAAAATTTGCATAACTTTTTTTTGAAAAAATCAGTTTGAAGCGATTCAAAAGGCATAGTGAATAATACATATCTATTTCCAATATGCCTTGCAACAAAAAAATGGATAGACCCAGTAAGCAATCAGAAATCTATAATATGACACATCGAGAAGAGGAAAAAATAAACATGACATATCCAATGTACGAGATCAAGTGAAACAAATGTCACTCTCACAAAGAGTAACCAAAACTAAATTGGAAGCGATGATGAATGTTAAGATGGATAGTTTAAAAGGGGGCATGGATGATTTAGAATAAAACATAAAGAGGGACAAGTAAAGTTTGAAGGATGGTTTAGAAACGAAAATGGAAGGTTCAAAGGAAGGTTTAGCAAAGTTGCAACAAGAAATGATTCTTAATGGTGACAAGGTATTCCACGAAAATTGTGATGAGAATAAAAGGAATGTTAATCATGAATTTAGAGACTCTAAATTTTGGTTGAAGACCAAGAACATTCCAAATATAGATATAAGGAAGTTTGATGGCAAGGATCTGGTAACATGGATACTACAGATGGAGCAATATTTTGATCTACATGATGTGCAACATGTTAGTGTCAGTCTTGTTAGCCTGTCACCTGGATCAAATATGCTTTTACTATGTTTTTTCCAGACTTCAAATTTTTTTTGTTACTAGGTTTACACAACAAAATTTGATCATTGTTTGGTCAGTCTAAAGATGGAGTCATTCTTTGGAAATTCACTCATGATGGTCATCTATCACACTTTATGGAGGTGTCACAATAAAAATGGGTTAGTCATCATCATCATTCCATTTGGTCTCAGGTCATCCATTAGGTCGTTAGGGTTTCCAAGGTCCATCATTTTCATGAATAAAGCCAGCAGTGAGTAAAACATGACAAAGAATTTTTTGGAGTTCATTTTGACTTTCCACACACTCCTCATACTCTCATGTTCCAAAAGTTCCAGAAAAAAAAACTCCAACACTCAAGAAAGTAAAGGACATCTCAGGTTTTCAATGGTAAAGGTAACTTTGTTTTCATAAAGAAAAAATCAGTTTTTAAAGGAGGGTGGGTCCCATTTCTTTTTGAAAAAGTGAAGAAACTTTCCCTATATAAACTCAAAACCCCTTAAAATCCTTCATTCACATCCTATTCACTCTTTGTTATTAAGCTATCCCATCCAAGAAAGAAAAAAAGTTGTTTTAATAGGTGAAATTGGTAAAAAATTTCAAGCGCTATGCTTAGGAGGCCAGGTTTGCACTTAGAAGAAATGTGTTGTGCTTTGGCGCTGCGCTTAGGAACACTACACTGCGCACAAGATAGAGTGCCCCGAAATCCTTCAAAACTCTCCCAAACTTCATTTTTTCACTTGCAATCTTAATTTTACTAACTTCTAAGCTAAGGAACAAGTAAGTACACTATCATCATCCCTCTTTTGCTTTTCCAATTTCATCTCATGTCAATGATCCTTCAAGTTAGGGTTTGTAGTGAACTTTGCATGGGAAATGATAGGGTGAAAATGGCCATCATTATTTTTAATTTCTAAAACATGTAAAATGATATCCTACATCTGCATACATGTTTAATGAGCCATTTTAACCATTTTACCCACCTCTGAGACAAAGTTTTAACACTCAAAAATAAAAAAACCCTAGCTCATTCCTAGTGGTTTTTGGGCAAGTTTCATTATAAACCTTGTTGTTTCTGCCTACAAGCAAATCATTCTGCCACTATCTCTCTACTCATTTTCATCAGCTTCCAAAGTCCTTTCACCTTTCTGAAGATCCCTCCATCACTTTGTCAAAAAATCACCTTCATATCACTTCATTTCCATTCACACCTCACATTTTTTGTTTTTTTGCCTACTGTTATGGCTTTGTGTCATCATGGAGGCAAAATCTTCGCCAAAAAGAAAAATACAACAAAAAGGAGGGAACATCCTTAGATATGAACCATCAAACTATAATACAATCAACTCCTATCCTTTCATAAAACAATGCTTTGAGGATGTCCATTTCCTGGAATTTTGCAAGAGGGTGAGTGAGGTGGGATTTCATGAGAAACTAACAGATTGGGTGGAAACTCAATTGAAAGGATAAATTGTTGTCATTGCTAGTGTTGAGTTCAGCTTTTCAGTGGTCTCCATCTCAATTGCAACTAGGTTACCAAACAATGGTGAATATTGGTTCAAAGGAATGAGCTTAGATCTTGAATACTACAAGCCTTTCTTGAAGATGCCATATAGAGAAACACATACTAACCTCATTCCTTTCAGATATTTATTGGAGAAATATGCCCCTTTGATGAAAACTGTCATGAGATTCTTCACTTGTGAAGGTAGATTCTACAGGTTGTATGCCTATCATATTTGCCTCCTGATGCATTTCACCTCTCAAAAGCCACTCAACATGTGTAATTATCTATTCATGAGCATTTCCGAAATGTCTGAAAAAATACAATTAAAGGACAAAAAGCACTCCCCAAGATTGTTCCATCATAGTCTCATCAAAACCATTGTCCTTCACGAGCTGGCAGAGAAAGATATGGCTTGGGAAGCCTTTTTGGATGCAGCCTTGAAACGTCATGAGAAAAATGTAGCATCTCAGTCTCCTAGTGCACCAAAACAATAAACAGAGGTGGGGTCATCTAGAAAAATAGTGGAGAAGACTCAACTACCCAAACCTGAGGTGACTAAAGTGTATAAGAAAGGGCAGAGGCTTGTGTTTTCTTCTCATAGAGAGAAAGGGGCCAAGCCTTCTTCATCAACAAAGCAGAAACCGACATCAAAAGAGAAAGACACAGTTGAGCATGAGTTTGAACTAATTGATCCAGAGATTGAGGATCAAGCCTCAAACATGCGAGAGACAATCAGGGATAAGGACTACCAAATCAAGGAGCTATCAATAAATTTGGAAAGGGAAAAATATCTTATATCATTCCTTGAACAGGAAAACAGTTAACTCAAAGCAAAGGATTTGATCCTAGCAAAGGAAAAAGCCAAGTTATTGCAACAAGTTGGAAAAGGTAAGGAGATCATGGAATCAAGTGAGACCAAGAGGCCTCAAGAAAGCTTCGCAAGAGGAGCAAGAACAAATTTTGCTGAATGAGGACCTTGACCTAGAAGATAGGATTGCCCTAGAGGTTCATGAAGATAAAGAATATTGGCTCAATGGGGTGAATGAACACTTGGAGAAGCTCCTTGAGAAGGCAAACAATGATAATCAGTTTCTCAAACACATGGCACATCACTATCAGCCTCAAAACATGATCGCCAATGTCAAAGTAAAACAACTTGAAAATAAGCTCAAGGAGGCCAAAAAAAGACCCAAAGGATGAGGGGAACTTAGTGATGCATTCTGAATCATCAATGAAGCTATAAAAAACATGTTTTTACACCTTCCCTCTAATTTTGAGCAAATTCTAATCATTTTGAGTCTTTTGAAAAATATTGGTCCAATTTCAGAAATTCAGTTGCTCCAGAAGCGGAGCACTTTAGCACTGTGCTTTTTACTTAGGCATCCATTTGAGGAAAGGTATACATTTTTGGAAATCTCTTGCCATCCTCTAAAAACCTGTTTGCTTAGATTTTGCATAGGTGGCTCAGTTTTGGAGAAAAAGGCAAAAAAGTGGCAAAAAACTAGCATCCTGGACCCTTTTTTGACAGGCGGTGTGCTTTTGGAGTGACCTTGGGAGAATGGATTTGTGAAGGCCTACCCATGCTCCAAATTCAAAAATTCAAACTGTTACGGAAACTAGACTTGGATGTCTAGTTTATAGTTCTCTCATTTTTGCATTTTGACCCCTGGAAGGCACTTGAAAATCAGCTCAAAGTTGGTGCTACATTTATGCACTTTTCTGTGTTTCAAATTATAAATTACACTGTGTAAATTTCTAGTTTCTAGTTTGACTTAGCCAAAGTCAAGATTCTCTATGTAATGGCACTAATTTCTAGGCTAGGTGATGTAGGTGTGAATAAGTGTACATCATTGGTTGTTTTTGATGTTTATTAGGCCTCATAAAAGAAGCAAACTCCTAAACAGACTCTCCATGAAGTGTTTGAGTTTCACCTTCTCACTCTCACCTGTTGGTTGAGAGAAACTTGGAGTCAGTTCCTCCACCAAGGAATCCAATTCCTGAAGGTGGGCAAGTGTTCTAGGAGAGCCTATATGTATCATTTCTCCTCGGGAGAAAAAGATTGAAATTTTTGTGTAGGAATCTTGCATATAATCATCTTTTCAGCTAATATAGAGACAGGTTGCGGCTATTTTTAAGGAACTCTAGCCCAGTGAGTTCATGGTGCTTGTACTTCATTCTTTTCGTTTTCTAATGGTTTAAACATCTTTATCTACATTATGTATCTTCTTTCTATGAATTCCTTACAATAAAATACATAGAATTATTGTTTTTCAAGCTCTGTTATCTCGTTTTCATAGTTATGTGTATGTCTTCCTAAGCTAATGAAATCATGTTTATTTATGCTCATTAGTTTCTTCCACACTATATCCTCTATACTACACTAACAATACTCAAAATACACCATGGTCTCTGATACCTAGCTCCTTCTCATATTTTCTCCTGCACTCCTACAACCTAGACCTATTTGTGGCTCCAAACCCTAAGTTCAACAAATCCTAAAAACCAAATTTTCACAAACAAACAAAAAAATACACATACCTAGCCTAAAATTCATTTTCTTTAAATTCATATCACTGATAAATAAACTTAGAGAGATCCCTCTCATGCTCAGTGGGGTAGCTACTGAGTTGAAGTGGTTTGAGGTTACCCTTCTCGATTTCCTTTTCAGCCTAGGAGGTTGTAAGGACTAACATTTTTGGCATTGTTGCTGGGAAGCAACTGTTAAATCATTCCTGGGAAATATCTAAAGAGCTTTCAAAGAACTGGTTCTGTACTTCTCATTTTCTAGTATTCAAAGATAGGTTTAGATTACCTATCACTAAAAGTAAAATTCGTAAAATTAAAAGAACAACATCTTTGCCTAAAAATTTGTTTGCCTTTGAGAAAATTCCTTTTGAAGAACATAGAGAATTATCTCTTACAAGGTCCAAGTCTGATTCCTGTATCTTTGAGATAACATTAGAACCTTTAAAGGTTGAAACTCACTCTATCTCTTCAAAATCTTTGTTTGCTAAAACTGATCATGAACTGTGGTTGAATTTTGATAAGCTTCAAAGCCTTGCTGACCAATTCCATATCACTACTGAAAAAGATTTTGTTCAATATCAACTTGAATACCTGGCCACAACTTCATCTTTTGTTTCACCTCCAAGCACATTTGGTACATCTCCGAAAGTTTCAGTTTCATCATCTTTCATAACTCCCCCATTCATTCCATCTTTGCCTCCATAACCAATTCCAGTTGTTCCATCATCCTCATCAACATCATCACCCTTAGTTACACAATCCATTATAGCACCTTCAGTATCTCCAGCAGTCATGGCGAGATTTTCACCTCTTTTACTACTTGATCAACTTGCTTCTTTGCCTCATAATTATGGTCAAAGGCTCCCTTTGTTTGATGGAAGTGAAAAAATTACAACTTAGCAGCATGTTGACAAGTTAATCGATTTCATTGATTTAGAAGAAATTGATGAGGAGAATGCCAAGATGAGGATTATAGCTCAGAGTTTCTCAAGAGATGTTAAGAAATGGTTTTGAAGTATGGCTACTAATTCTATTAATAGTTCTTAAAGATTGATTGAATTATTATTAGCTTGCTGGCAGAGAAGAAAAATCCATGACAGATATTGGCTGAGTATAATTCAATTAAAAGGAACCCAAATGAAACAGTTCAAGAATTTACAACAAGATTCAATACAATGTACAATTCCATACCCGATGTTATGAAGCCTCCTCCTGGTTTGGCTCTTCTTCATTATCTTGATGCTTTCGATCTGGACATGGCCTACCAGGTTAGAGAAAGAGACCCCACTACTCTTGAAGAGACGTAGTGGAATACGGTTAGTGTCGAAGCCAATTGGATGATTAAGAAGTCAAAATCAAAGCCAGAGAGGGCGGAGAAGAAAGTTGTCTTCAAAGAAGAGCCTGCATCATCTTCTGATGCAAAGCTTGACAATCTAATAAAAACTATGGAGAGGATGATGGATAGAATATCCATAACTGATCGAAAAGCTGAACCTTTAGTAAGGAATCCTAACTTTCGTAGATAGCAACAACAATAGTTCAAAAACCAACAGAAAGAGTAGTGAAACCAAGATCCTCAAGGTCAAGTGACAACTCCATTCCATCAATGTTACACTGAAGGTCAAGAAGAAGATGAAGAATAAATTGTAGAAGCAAATCACTTCTTTCAAGAAGATGAATTACCTACTTTCCTAATAGAGGAAGATTAGTTTTCTGAAGACTCTCTCATACCAAGTGATCAACAATTTTTGTTCACAAGTGAAGATCTATGGGATGTTCAGGCTAAAGAGTACCGAAGAGGATATCAGAATTCCCTCAATCATCTCCAAAAGCAGTACAATTTGAGTAATACAAATGTATCTGTCACTATAACTCAGAAAAGACAAAATCTACAAAGGGACGCACCAAGCAAAGAAACCACTCCTGCAGGCCCGAATAAAGATAAGGACATTTTCATACTGAATCGAGATAGAACAAATGAAGCCTCCACCAGTAATGTGAGGAAAGATATATAATTGCAAACTGAAAGTCACAGGAAGGAACCTCAAGCTAAAGGCCAAATAGAAAGGAAGGACATCACTTCAAAAGAGGTAGAAAAGAAATCTAATCTTTTTAGTTTGGATAATGAATTTTCTAAATTGAAAATTGCCATTCCCCTCACCGAATTGGTAAGGAATGACAAATATAAATTTTAGATTGCAAAGATGCTTAAGATTGACCAAATGCCTAATACAATTAATGTGGCTGATGATAAGCCAACAATCCTTTTTGGTCCAGCCTTAGAAGGAGCCCTTGAATATAGAAAAAACCCTCCTTTTTATCTGAGTCTTAAACTTCATGATTTTATCCATCATAATTCTATGCTAGATTCTAGCACTTCCCATAATCTGATGCCTAAAGCCATCATGGATAAAATAGGACTAAGCATCACCCGACATTACCATGATCTTTATTCCTTTGATTCTGGAAGAGTGGAATGCCTTGGCCTTATTTAAGACTTGATAGTGTCCTTGGATCAAATCCCAGCCAAAAATGTACTCATGGATATCGTAGTTGCTGATATTCCTCCTAGGTTTAGCATGTTGCTTTCAAGGTCTTGGGGAGAAAAATTAAAGGGCACTTTGTAGCTTGACTTTTCATATTCCACTGCCACTATCCCTATTTTTGGACAGCTCCAGAAACTTTCTAGAGAAAAGAAGATGAAATTTATGATTAGTATTAAGGAGAAGCCAGTCAATCATCTTATACATGTTGTTCATACTAATCTTGATTCTTTCATTTTGTTTAGTGATATAAATTTTGTTGATGATGAAAGTCAGCTAGTGGAAATTTCAGAAGCTCCCAAGGTAATGAGCAACATACATGAAGCTATTACAACAAAAGATGGAGCTTGGTGAAGAATGTATGTAGCCTCCAAATTATATTGAGGAAATTCAAAAAATAGTGCAAAAAATAGAAAATTTTGAGATAGCTGTTCAAAATTAAAAAAAAAAAAAACAAAAAGTTCAGCCTTCAGAAATCCTTTTTCCGGATGAAGAAAATGGTCTTTCGACCATGGAGTTCAATGGTGCATCTGGAAGAGAAGGAGAAAGAATTTGTGTCTCATTACATGGTCCATTACATCAGTCAAATAAAATCCCTTGAAATGTGAGAATGATTTCATACAAGTTGGCTTTTGAATGTTCAAACAATGAGGCGGAGTATGAGGCATTGATTGCTGGCCTCAAAATTCTGAAAAAGTTGGGAGAAAAAAGGATTTTTGTTTATGGGGACTCTGAATTCGTGATCAAGCAAGTCAATGGGGAATACCAAGCCAAGCACTCAAGAATGAGAGCTTATCGCAATGTTGTACTTGATATTCTCAAGACTTTTTTAGAATATACTTTATCTCTTATTCTTAGAACTCAGAATGTCATAGCTAACTCACCTGCCACTGCAGCAAGTATGGTGAAGATCCTTATTCATCCTAATCATAAGTACACCATCCATGTCAAACATTGCCCAACTGTCCTAGATAACATGAGATTTTGGCAAGTGTTTGGTGACGATAAGCAAATAGACAGTTTTCTACAATTGGAGGGAGAATTTTAGAATCCTCATATTGATGATGCATACAACTTTGATGATCCAAACATCCCCTCAGCTGATATTGAAGTATTACATCTCAAGGAAAACAACATTCCAAGAGGCTTGGTGCCTTTGAAAGAGTTATTTGACAGAGATGATGTCGCCAAGAAGCTCACCATGGTTCTGTTGTGGCCAGCAACAACCCCCCTTATTATTTAGTTTTATCACTAATACTAAATAAGTGGGGACCCTTATTCAAAAATTAAAAAAAACGATTAATGCTTGTATTCCTTTTTCAATCAAACTTACTATGATAAACTTAGGAGAATACCCTCGAAAAATCTAAAAAAGACTTAAGTTTTATGATAAGTTAGAATAAAATCATTCCTTAAAGAGCGTCGCATCGCAAAAAGGTAATGAATGCCTTCCTACAAGCAGAATCTCTAAGATTGTGAAATCGTGATGCGAAACTATGCACTAAAAATATTCATCGCATCGCATCCCTTGAATATCACTTAAAGCTGAAATACTTCAAACTGCCAATATGCAATGGCGCATATTGCAAATCGTATTTCCAAAAAACACATTAATGGATGATTGTCATATGCTATGAACTAGTGATATTGCGATCTACGATATTGCGAAGCAAATCGCAAAATTGCCCCATCACAGATCTACAAGGCTCATCGTTCGAAATAACTTTTTCCATAAACGGAGACCCGGTTATGCACTTTAATGTTAATCAATGAGTTAGTTGGAAATCATTAATGAAATATGGTTTTGATCTAATCGAAGAGCCATTTCACGCAAGGTGGTATATTTTATATGTTTTCGGCATTTAAAGCTTTTCTAACACCTTTTTCTTATCATTACTCTCGCCTCATTTGTAAACTGTAGGAGCGAAGAGCAAAGAAGTATACATAGCAGTGTCCAAAATATCGTGCGAAGGAAGAGTAAAGCTCCGAGTTCTGAAGACAAAGAAATGATGTAGTTATACACAGACACCACTTGTAACAAAGATGCCATTATTACTACTTGGGAAGGCATGTATAGTCTACTCAAGGAAGAAAATCCCAAAATGATGGAGGTTATAACTACTGCAGGCTCACATGGGTCTTCTGAGGCATCTATTACAGAACTAGCATGTTCGTTCTTGCACCGAATAGTGGCAAGGCCCAAAATTCTTCCATACACAAACATGGTTAAATGGGTACTAGATAGTGCTGATGTCACAAACAGACAATTTAAGACTCAGGGTCAAGAACTCACGAAATTGTTATTTCCACAAACTTTAAGCTTTATATCCTCTAACAAAAAGCACGCAAGAGGCGAAAATCACACCAGGGAAGCTCGGATCGAGAAACAGAGGAAGTTTTCGATACACGATTAGTGCCTAGCGCTAGTCGTGCATTGTTGGGAAAAACCCCTTGAAGAGGAAAGCCTCTAATTTCTCAGTCACCTGTAAGCCCAGAAATTTGTAAGAAAAAATGCTAAAGGAAAAAGGCAAAACTTGAACTCTAAAACCAATGGTATTTATCAGGGATATTCTCAAGTGGTATGTAGATATGTACAACAACTGCAGACAAGTTGGAGACATAAGGCTCAAAAAAGGGCAGAATCCATCAAAAGGTTAACCAAGTTGAATTGGGATTCTTACTGGGCCTACTTGGTAAAACACCAAAACTAGTGCATGACTCTCGAATGTATCATTAATTCTGCCAAAAAGATAGCACCAACACTTTCCGATTCTGTTTTTGTAGGAAATCTAAAGTTGGAAGTCGGCCAGCCAACTCTTCTCAAGAAAACGTTGAACACTTGTGATTACAAGGAACAGATACACAGATAGTTAGTTGTTAGTTTTAGATTTAGATTCAGTTTTAGTTTTAATTTTGCTTTGCTTTTTCTTGAAATGAGGAGGGTCATTTAAACCGCATCCTACATTTTTGTAATAAATTATTTTTAGATTTAGTTAGTAGAATTTAAACTCTTCTCATGAATTTATAGAAGGGTCCTGAAATTTGTCAAAAACTTGTCCTCAAAACATGCAATTTTGCACCCTCCGAGGAGGTTTTGATGAATGAATGGAACAAGATTTATTGATATCTACATTTAATATCTACTACTGATGTTGCACTTTTGTACTCTTAGTGGATGTTGGATTAAGAAGAGATAAATCATTATTGCTTGATGCTCATGAGGAGAACTAGTTCTAAATGGTACTATTTATGCCTATGTGTTAAAGTGATATTCATGTTCAGTTATTTATATATGAATGCGTGAATGCTTGAGTTATCATTTGGCACTTTTGTACGGTAATAGCTATTTATTTATGCTTAATATATGAGTAGCCTATTATGCGATATGTTTTTCACAATTTTTTCGTCTAAATTTTTATGCAAAATGGTTTATCTTTATTGAATTCTTTTTTCATAGCAGTTGAATGATCTTTATTACCAATTTCTATTTGAAATCATTTTAGATAGCATAACTGAAAGATTACATCCCAGATTAGTTTAGAATTTTAGATATTTCTGTTTATTAGAATACAATTGCATGTTGTTAGATTAGATTTATAATAAAAGCATTTTACTTAGGAATTATTAGAAAGGAAATATCAATTCTCAACACACACACACACATATATTGGGAAACTAGTGCCATATCCCCAGTCGGACCCACTATACCAAACGAAAAAGGAGTTGCTAACCAAGGTCCGGACCGGGTGGGTATCCCCCTTGTTGTAGACCCAATTTTCAGGGCTTCAACAAGTTCCTACAGAAAAGGGAGTTGAAGATGTAAACATTGGCAAAACTGAAAATCCTAAAATGGTCAAGTTATCAAAGTCCTTATCTCCTGAAACAAAGGGAAAGTATATGTCTTTAATGAAGGAATTTTCTGATGCATTTTCTTGTGACTACTCAGATCTAAAAGTTTATGACAAAAGTATCATTCAGCACACCATTCCTATTAAGCCCGATCAGAAGCCATTTCACTAGAAATTGAGGAGAATCAATCCCAAATTTTCTTCCATCGATTGGAAAAGAGATAAATACACTTTATAAGTCTAGAATCATAATCCCCATTTGGTTTTCTAAATGGATGTCTAATCTAGTACCTATGAGAAAGAAGACCAGGGAAATTTGTCTATGTATTGATTTAAGAAGTCTCAATAAGGTGTCCTTGAAAGACAACTATCCCTTGCCTAAGATGAATGGGTGGTTGGATCCTCCAGGATGTCACTGTTAGAAGGATACTCTGGATATAATCAAATTCTAGTACACAAGGATGCTCAGCCCAAGACAACCTTCACAACACCATGGGATACATTCATGTATGCCAAGATGCCTCTTGGGTTGAAGAATGAAGGAGCTACTTTTCAACGAGCTATGGACATAGATTTTGCAAATGAAAAAGATGTATTTCTGGTTATATATCTGGATGATCTTATAGTGTTTTCAAAATCTGATGAAGATCACTTGCATCACTTAAGGATTGTTTTTCAGAAATGCAGAAAATTTGGCATCTCACTTAACCCAAAGAAGAGCTTGTTCGCCATGGAAGAAGGTAAGCTACTAGGACACATCATCTCTAAAGATGGCATCTACATTGATCCTTCAAGAGTGGAGGCCATTTAACAACTAGACTTCCCCAGGAATAAGAAAGAGATTCGGTGTTTCAATGGGAAAATTATTTTTTTGAGAAGATTTATTCTTAATCTCGCTGAGCACTTGAAAGAAATGACAAACATGTTAAAGAAAGACAGTGAGGTAAAGTGGTCTTTGGAGGCTAAGAAATCATTTCATGTTGTAAATCTTGCATTATCTACTGCTCCTATTTTGATTAGCCCAGATTATACTTCAGATTTCATCATCTTTTCTTTTGCTTCTGAACATACGTTAGCAGTAGTCCTAATGTAGAAGAAAGATTAGAAAAATGAGCAGCATATAGCATTTTTTGCACTATAAGAAATGCAACACTGAGATACAATATCATTAAGAAGCAGGCATTGGCATTGGTAAAATCCCTCAAGGATTTCCGAGTTTATATTCTACATTCTCATACCATTACTTATGTTCCTACTGCAACAGTAGAAGAAATTCTTGTGTAGACAGATCCTGAAGGCAGAAGAGGAAAGTGGATTGCAGCCCTGCTGGAGTATGAATTAGAGATCAAGCCTACAAAGCTCATCAAAGGACAAGGGTTAGCCAAACTCATGGTTGAATCAAATCTACATGCACTAGATATCAATTTGATTGTTCCAATATCATAAGAACATGAATAAGATGACCTTTTCCTATAGGTGTATGTTCATGTCCTCACCCTAGTATTTTGACATTGTCTATGTCTTACAACACTTGAGTCCCCCTCCAGAAGTCCCCAAAGGTAAAGCTAGATCACTGAAACTGAAAGCTTCAAAATATTGTATTATAGATGGTGTTTTATTTTGGAAAGATCCTGGAGGTGTGCTACTGAATTGTTTGGTAGAAAATGAAGCTAAATATGTAATGAAGGATTTTTATAAAGGAGATTGTGGAAGTCATCACTTTTGGAAAACTACAGCAAATAATATGTTAAGCGCTGGCTTCTATTGGCCCACCCTCTTTTCCAATGCATACAAAACAGTGATGAGCTACCATGAAAGTTAAATGTTTCAAGGAAAGAGGAAACTTTTGCCATTACCACTACAACCCATTTTAATTTAAGCTCCTTTCCAACAATGGGGTCTTGATTTCATTGGCGAAATCCATCCTTCATCTTCAGCAAAACATAAATGGATATTGGATTTTAGGCATCTTTGGTTCATTTATTTTGAGCTAAGTCTCGAAGTATCCACAGTAGAAACCATATTTCTGTCAACGTTTCAAATCCCAACAGGGATCCATCATCAGGACCAATCTAAATGATGATAGAAGGAGAGCTTTATGAAAGGATAAATAGTTAAAGAAATATTATTTTGATTGAAGGTCGACTAATAACTATATTTTTATTTTTATATTTATTTATCATTTTTATATATAGTATAATTAATATTCTAAAATGTAAATAAATTTTATTATTTTTTTATTTTTATTATTTATAAATCATAATTATATTATTATTATTATTTTATATATTTGATTATAAAATAAATTATAAATACAAATAATAATAATAATAAAATTATTTACTATTTAGAAATTAATATTATTTAATGATAAATTAAAATATAGTTATTAGCCGACCTTCAATCAAAATAACATTTCTTTAACTATTTATCCTTTCACAAAGCTCTTCTTCTATCATCATTCGGATTGGTCCTAATGATGGATCCCTGTTAGGATTTGAAACGTTGACAGAAATATGGTTTCTACTGTGGATACTCTGAGACTTAGCTCAAAATAAATGGATATTAGCAGCCACTGACTACTTTACAAAGTGGATTGAATCTATCCCAACCAGGCAAGCTACTGCTTATGTCATCATTCAATTCCTGGAGTCTAATATTTTGTTTAGATTTGGCTACCCATAGAAAATAATTACAGGCAATGTTGTTGCTTTCAAATAAAAAAAATGGTGGACTTCTATGCAAAATATCATATTGTGCTAGGACATTCTACTGCTTATCATCCACAAAGGAATGGTCTTGTTGAATCTTCCAATAAATCCTTGGTTAATATCATCAAGAAGGTCCTAGAGGTGAACAAGAAGAATTGGCATAAAAAACTCATCAATGCCTTGTGGGCAGATAGGGTTGGCACTAAAAAATCAATAGGTATGTCTCCTTTTCAGCTGGTATATGGAGTTGATACAGTATTTCCTTCATCTCTTATTGTCCCAATAATGAAAATTATACAGGAATTGGATAGTGAAACTAATGACATACAAAGGAGGATAAATCAGATACTTCATTTATAGCAGACAAGAGAAGAGGTTTTTCAGAACACATCCAAACTCCAGGAAAAGATTAAAAAGATTCATGACCACAAAACCAAGGAAGACAATTTCAATCTGGGAGATGTGGTTCTTCGGTGGGATGCAAGAAATGAAGAAACGGGAAAACATGGTAAGTTTGAAAACTTATGGAAGGGTCCCTATAGAATTTCTACCTTCAGAGGAAAGAATGATTTCTTGTTGGAAGAAATGGATGGAAGAGATTATTCAAGATGGGTGACCAAAGGTAGGTTTCTCAAGCACTACTATGTCTAAAAAGTCCTGAAATTTCATCGTCATTGTGCATACTAGTGTGTATTTTACTTCTATCATTTTATATGGATGTCATAGGAGTTTGAAGCCCAAAGTGAAGGCCCTAAGGCTCTTTAAGTTAGCATTGTTTTCATTTTTTGTTCTTCAAGTTTTTCTGTCATGTCGAAATGTCAGTTAGTTTTAAGTTAATAGTTAGTTTTTATGCATGTTGACTCCATTGTCCAACGAATAAGGCTACTTGGTCTATGGTGTTCTTGACACCTCCAAGGAGCTGCCATCCCCAGCTGGAGCCAATTTTAGTGTCAGTCTTGTTAGCCTGTCACCTGGATCAAATATGCTTTTACTATGTTTTTTCCAGACTTTCAAAGTCAAATTTTTTTTGTTACTAGGTTTACACAGCAAAATTTGGTCAATCTAAAGATGAAGTCATTCTTTGGAAATTAACTCATGTTGGTCAGCTAT
The DNA here is from genome assembly GCA_000404065.3 of Pinus taeda. NCBI lineage: Eukaryota > Viridiplantae > Streptophyta > Pinopsida > Pinales > Pinaceae > Pinus > Pinus taeda. The sequence goes on along the minus strand of APFE031308022.1, from coordinate 265,222 downwards.
CAAAATTTATGGAGGTGTCACAATAAAAATGGGTTAGTCATCATCATCATTCCATTTGGTCTTAGGTCATCCATTAGGTCGCTAGGGTTTCTAAGGTCCATCATTTTCACGAATAAAACCAACAGTGAGTAAAACATGACAAATAACTTTTGGGAGTTAATTTTGAATTTCCACACACTCCTCATACTCTCATGTTCCAAAAGTTCCAGAAAAAGAAGCTCCAACACTCAGGAAAGTAAAGGACATCTCAAGTTTGCAATGGTAAAGGTGACTCTGTTTTCATAAAGTGAAAATCAATTTTTAAAGGAGGGTGGGTCCCATTTCATTTTGAAAAAGTGAAGAAACTTCCCCTATATAAACTCGAAGCCCCCAAACTCCTTCATTCACATCCTATTCACTCTTTGTTATCAAGCTATCCTGTCCAAGAAAGCAAAAAAGTCATTTTCCTAGGTGAAATTGGCAAAAAAATTCAGGTGCTGCACTTAGAAGCACTGAGCCATGCTTAATAGGCCAGCGCTGCACTCAGAAGAACCCCCTGTGCTTTGGCATTGCACTCAGGAACACTGTGTTGCACACAAGATAGAGTGCCCCAAAATCCTTCAAAACTCCCTGAAACTTCATTTTTTCACTTGCAAGCTTGATTTTACCGACTTCTAAGCTAAGGAACAAGTAAGTACACCATCATCATCCCTCCTTTTATTTTCCAATTTCATCTCATGTCAATGATTCTTCAAGTTAGGGTTTGTAGTGAAATTTTCATGGGAAATGATAGGATGAAAATGACCATCGTTATTGTTTATTTCTAAAACATGTAAAATGATATCCTACACCTACATACACGTTTAATGAGCCATTTAAACCATTTTACCCACCTCAAGAAAATGTTTTAACACTCAAAAAGAAAAACCCTAACTCATTCCTAGTGGTTTTTGGGCAAGTTTCATTATAAACCCTGTTGTTTCCACCTACAAGAAAATCATTCTCCCACTGTCTCTCCACTCATTTTCATCAGCTTCCAAAGTCCTTTCACCTTTCTCAAGACCCCTCCATCACTTTGTCAAAAAATCACCTTCGTATCACTTCATTTCCATTCACACCTCACATTTTATTTTTTGATGCCTACTACTAGGTATTTATGTCATCATGGAGGTAGAATCTTCACTAGAAAGAAAAAGACAAAATAAAGGAGGGAATATCCTCAGATATGAACCATCAGGCTGCAATACAATCAACTCCTATCCTTTCATCAAACAATGCTTTGAGGATGTCCATTTCCTGGAATTTTGCAAAAGGGTGAGCAAGGTGGGATTTCATGAGAAACTAACAGATTGGGTGGCAACTCAACTGAAGAAAGGAGAAATTGTTGTCATTGTTGTTGTTTAGTTCAATTTTTTAGTGGCCTACATCTCAATTGAAACTGGGTTACTCAACAATGGTGAATATTGGTTCAAAGGATTGAGCCTAGATCTTGAATACTACAAGCCTTTCTTGAAGACACCATATATAGAAACACATACTCACCTCATGCATTTCAGATAATTATTGGAGAAATATGTCCCTTTAATGAAAACTTTCATGAGATTCTTCACTTGTGAAGGTAGATTCTCCAGGTTATATTCCTATCATATACGCCTCCTGATGCATTTCACCTCTCAAAACCCACTCAACATGTGTAATTATCTATTCAGGAGCATTTCCAAAATGTTTGAAAAGTTACAATTAAGGGAAAAAGAGCACTCCCCAAGCTTGTTCCATCATAGTCTCATCAAAACCATTGTCCTTCACCAGCTGGCAGATAAAGGTATGGTTTGGGAAGCCTTTTTAGAAGCAGTCTTGAAATGGCATGAGAAAAATGCAGCATCTCAGTCTCCTAGTGCACCAAAACAACAAACAGAGGTGGGGTCATCTAGCAAAACAATGGAGAAGACTCAGCTACCCAAACCTAAGGTGACTAAAGTGTATAAGAAAGTGCAAAGGCTTGTGTTTTCTTCTCACAAAGAGAAAGGGGCCAAGCCTTCTTCATCAACAATGAAGGAACTGACATCAAAAGAGAAAGACACAGTTGAGCATAAGTTTGAACTAATTGATCTAGAGACTAAGGATTAGACCTCAAACATATGACAGATAATCAGGGATAAGGACTACCAAATCAAGGAGCTAGCAATCAATTTGGAAAGGGAAAAATATGTTATATCATTCCTTGAACAGGAAAACAGTCAACTCAAAGCAAAGGAGTTGATCCTAGAAAAGGAAAAAACCAAGTTATTGTAGCAAGTTTGAAAAGGTAAGGAGATCATGGAATCAAGAGAGGCTGAAGCATCAAAGGGGAGATTTAAAAGGAAAAGACCAAGAACAAGAGGCCTCAAGAAAGCTTTGCAAGAGGAGCAAGAACAAATTCTACTGAATGAGGACCTTGACCTAGAGGATAGGATTGCCCTAGAGGTTCATCAAGATAAGGAATATTGACTCAATAGGGTGAATTAACACTTGGAGAAGCTCCTTGAGAAGGAAAACAAGATAATCAATTGCTTAGACACATGGCGCATCAGTATCAAGCTCAAAACATGATCGTCAATGTCAAAGTAAAATAACTTGAAAATAAGCTCAAGGAGGCCAAAAAAGACCCAAAGGATGAGGGGAACTTAGAGATTCTTGCTGAAGCATCAATGAAGCTATAGAAAACATGTTTTTACACCTTCCCTCCAATTTTGAGCAAATTCTGATCATTTTGAGTTTTTTGAGAAATTTTGGTCCAAGTTCAGAAATTCAGCTGCTCCAAAAGTGCAACGCTTTGGCACTATGCTTTTTCCTCAAGCCTCCATTTGAGGAAAGGTATACATTTTTAGAAATATCTTTCCATCTTATAAAAACTCATTTGCTCAAATTTTGTAGAGGTGGCTCAGTTTTGGAGAAAAAGGAAACAAAGTGGCAAAAAACTAGCATTCTAGACCCTTTTTTGACAGGCATTGCGCTTCTGGAGCAACCTTGGGAGAATGGATTTTTGAAGGCCTTCCCATGCTCAAAATTCATAAATTAAAACTATTATGAAACTAGACTTGAAGGGATAGTTGACCATTCTTTCAGTTTTGTATTTTGACCCCTGGAAGGCACCTGAAAATTAGCTCAAAGTCAACACTGCGCTTCTACACTTTTATTTGTTTCAAATTGTAAAATTACACTGTGTAAATTTCTAATTTCTAGTTTGACTTAGTTAAATTCAAGATTCTCTATGTAATGGCACTAGTTTCGAGGCTAGATGATGTAGGCATGAATAAATGTACATAATAGGTTGTTTTTTATGTTTATTAGGCCTCACAAAAGAAGAAAACTCATAAACAAACTCTCCATGAAGTTTTTGAGTTTCACCTTCTCACTCTCACGTGTTGGTTGAGAGAATCTTGGAGTCAATTCCTCCACCAAGAAATTCGACTCCTGAAGGTGGGAAAGTGGTCTAGGAGAGTATATATGTATCATTTTTTCTCAGGAGAAGAAGGTTGAACTTTTTGTGAGGGAAGCTTGCATGTAATCATCTTTTCAGCTAATACAAAGACAGGTTGCAGTTATTTTCAAGGAACTCTAGCCCAATGAGTTCATGGTGATTGTAATTCATTATTTTTTTTTTAATGGTCGAAACATCTTTATATATATTATATCTCTTCTTTCTGTGAATGCCTTACAATAAAATACATAGAATTCTTGTTTTTCAAGCTCTGTTATATAGTTTTCATAGTTATGTGTATGTCTTCCTAAGCTAATGAAATCATGTTTATTTATGCTCATTAGTTTCTTCCACACTATATCCTATATACTACACTGACAATACTCAAAATACACCATGGATTTTGATACCTAGCTCCTTCTCATTCTTTTTCCTGTACTCCTATATCCTAAACCTATTTGTGGCTGCAAACCCCAAGTTCAACAAATCTTAAAAACCAATTTTTCACAAACAAACAAACAAATACACATACCTAGCCTAAAATTCATTTACTTTAAAGTCATATCACTGATAAGAAACTTAGAGATATCCCTCTCATGCTCAATAGGGCTAGCTACTGAGCTGAAGTGGTTTGAGGTTATCCTTCTCGATTTCCTTTTCAACCTAGGAGATTGTAAGGACTAACACAAAAAACACAAAAGGTATGCATTGAACCTTTATATTTAGAATGAAATTAATTTATATGGTATTGATGGCTTTTGTCTCATATAGCACTTGTCATTTGGTCAATATTTATGGAGGAAATGACAAGAAATTGTGATGATACAAACAACAACACCTTCTTTAGACAATTGATAAATATCAAACAAAATGGTTCAATGGTGGAGCACATTGTGGAATTAAAATAAAAATTTAATGAGGTTACATATATTCCATAGGAGTATAGGATTTATGTCTTCATAGGGACTTTAAGGGATAACATCCAACATGAGGTTCACCTTTGGGAACCTGATTCAATGGAGAAGGTATCCAAGGTGGCAAAAAAAGTTTAAAGAAATCCTATGGCAACAAGGAAGTCTACCACTCACAACTATAAATATGGAAGTGTTTCTTCTCCTAGCCTTCCACAACCTACAAGGTTGACACCACAACAATTGGAGGAAAAAAGAGCAAAAGGGCTTTGTTATAGTTGTGACAACAAATACACTAAAGGTCATAAGTGTGTTGAGAATAAATTATCTTACATAGGTTATGAAGAGGAGGAATAAAGGAAACAAGAAAAATCAAAATAGGAGGATATACACTAATAACCAACCCCAGAAAAAGAAGAAATGAATCCAGTCGTATCTTGTAATGTGTTGGCGGGAATTACCAATGTTGAAAAATGCAGCAAGAAATTGTCAATTGATTTTGCCTTGATTAAATTGAGAAAATTCGGAATTCCACATCAAAAGACAACTTGGATTATGTTAACTTGTGTGAAATGGATTGTTTCTCCTAGTTTACTCAGTAAATTTGAGTTGGAAGAGTTATAATTTAGTTTACCATGTGTGATTTCTAATTTGTAGCAATCAAGGTTAGTTATCTCAAGTTGTTTTCAGTTAAATTGGTTCCAACTTTTGGAGGAACTATTGGAAGGTCAGTTAAGTAGGGGACTTCACTAAAACTTAGTGATCATCCAATTAATTGATCAAGAAGCCCAAAATATCTAGTGCATGCATAGAATTTGAGTTTCCTAATTGAGGTGGAGATTCCAAGGCAGTGTAGCATCATTTGTAGACTAGTCTTAAGTGTACAGGTGGTGCATGTAGTCAGATGATTAGCTTGTAGAAAAACCTGTAGATTCACAAGCTAATGCAATTTTCTAAAGCAAGAGACAAGAATATACTTCTAATCTTTACAGTAGAAGCCCCATTGAGAAAACAATAATCAATAGATAAAGAGAATCAAAGGCACATAACGCAATAAATATCTAAGGAAATCCATAACTCAAAACCCCACTATCTGTTTTGTATTAATACAGAAAATCAGGATGAAATTACAATGCTTTTTCTCTCTAGAAAAATCCCAGCACTCGGAAAATTCAATCTCCAACTCATAAGAAAGCTCAAGGTCAAAGCTTCGACAATTCGCAAGCTCTCCAAGTCTCTATTCCAATGTGTAATTCCTATGGAGAATAGCTTGTATTTAAAGGGAAATAAAGCCTCTAAAAATAGTGCAATTTCTCAAGGATCAGTTCCTGATTGCATGCACTATCAGTGCAACCTAGAAAAATATAAAACAAATAATATATTGTCCCTATACACTATTCTCATCTAGGTCTTTCTCAGAATCAACATGCATGAGTTTCTGATGGTGCAATCTTCAGTTAACTAGACTAGCACTAATTAGGTCACTATTGTCCCAACTGACTGTTTACTCACTATTAGTTCCTGAAACTAATTGGAACTAATTTAACTGGACTTAACTCAATAAACTAAGTTAACTAATTACAACTTATTCATAACTCATCCTTAACTCCTATAAGTTAGGAAGAACATCTATATGTCTTCTAAAAGGCTTCCAATTCAAATTTTCTAAATTAATTAAGTTAATTAAACTTAATTAATGATTTTCGAATTGCTATGAGAAAAAAATTCCATTTTAATTCACAGTTTAATTCAAGGACAAATTAAATTGGAATTTCTTGTTTCCATTTCACAGCACAGCCTAAAGGAATTGTGAAATTCAATTAAGGGAATTTCCTAAATAATAGGGGCTAATTCCTCAAGGAATGGCGCAAGGAAATAGGATCTCAAGCCAAGGGAAAATTTGACGAAGTTTGGGTCAAAGGCCTTGAGTGAGCAGAGAGATAGGTTGTACACTTGTAGGGTGAGCTCAGTTGAGCAAATCAATTGTAATACATCTATATTTCATTTGATTAATGCAATATGCATTGGGGTTTTTAGAATATTACTTTCCCTAAATTAAAATACTTATTGCATGTGTGTTATTCCTTCTTGCATATCTAAGACTTTTGTTCTAAATTTTGAAATAATGTTCACAGATCATTAGTGTAGATTTGTGTCTTGTGATTTTGATTAAAACTTCATGAGAAGCTGCAAATCTACAACTTAATTTATACATGGTATTAGAGTTGGATTCACATTAGAGTGGTAAATTTGAAGTTGTATCTCATAAGTTTTAATTTCAATATCAATGTAGCAGGATATCTTCAGAACTGAGAAGATGGCCTTCAATGGACTAAGGGTAGAGTATTCCTTGGAAGGCACCTCTAATTTTGTTGGATGGAAAGACTACATGGATGCAATATTGGATGGCAATGGATTGCTAGAATAAATTAATATATATGTTACAAAACCACAAGCATATGATGTTTAGAACCTTGCTAAGTGGAATAAATATGTAGCCAAGGTGAGGATAATCATCTTGGAGGGAGTATGGGATCATATTGTCTTGAATATCCATGAAAAAAAACTTTGTTCGAAATGTGGAAAGAGCTAATAGAATTGTTTGGGAATAGTAGGGACCACAGGAATCTAGCACTCAAGGATAAACTTTGAATTATCAAGATGCAGAATAGTGACACAATTCCACAATATATGAGCAAGTTTACATAGTATTATGATGAATTTGGCGGGGTCGACGTTAATGTCCCCAAAGAAGACTTGGTAATATTAGTTCATCTCAGTCTTCCCAAGAGTTGGCATAGTTATCAAGATTTAGTGAGTGGGAGGGAGAAACTACCGAGTTGGGAGTGCCTATGGTCTAATTTGGTGGAGGAGGAAATAAGGCAGAATACAAGGGAGAGTTAAACCAAGGGTGAGGATGAATAAAACTTTGCACTGAATGGAAATGAAAAGAAGGGAAAAGGGAAAAAATACCAATCCAAACCAAAATCCAGTCAAGGGGGCAAGAAGAAAGATTTGTCAAAAATTAAATGCTTCCATTGTCATGAATTCGGGCACTATGCCATGAAGTGTCTACACAAGAATACAAGCAAGAATACTTGAGGAGGAGTAGCAGGTTAAGATTTGGATTCATAGTTCAAGCTTGAATTTATTCTCATTACATGCATGGCCAACACAATGATGGGGATCATGTGGTACTTGTTAGGATATTCCGACACATAGGAAATAGTTAAGTTCAACTTGGTCTAGTATAGAGTTAGGTATAGAGTTAGGTAAAGTGTGTTTCTTTACCATTGTCCATTTTGTAACTTACAATCCGATGGTCACGATATGTAGTGATCCGACGGTTCATTCTCTCCTCGGTATTACCGACACTTGATCCGTGGCTTGACACCCAATTGGTCCATGAATTCTATTAAAGCGCATGGAGGGTCATTTGTAGGTTAACCGTGCATGAGAGAAGCTTATGTAAATTTTCATTCTTTTATTAATAAATTGCCTGTAGTAGCCACATTGGTGCAGGCCGTGGACTGTTTCCCTCTCTGAGGGTTTTAACCACGTCAAAATTGGTGTATTGATCTGTGATCTATTTTGTGAGCGGTGTCCTTTTGGTGTTCTGTCTGAGGAACTTACCCTGTAAATTCCTACATGGTATCAGAGCTATTTGAGGGCCGCCCGTTGGTGATCCAAATTTGAAGCCGGTAGAACTGCATGCGGCTGTCGTTTCCTAGATCTACTGTTTCTGACTGTTTTCGGGCCGAGAGGACTGCTCTGTTGTGTTCGGAGCATCTGTTCCAGTGAGAACCCCTTTCGTTTCACGCGAAAAGGTTTCCGGTAGCCCTATCTGCGTCATTTTTAAGATCTGGAGGTATACAGTCTTTATTTGCAGTTTACTGTTATTTTCTCTCTGCTTATTTCGGTTTCGGTTTATTTAGTTTTTTTTAAACCAGATCTATACCCTTCATTTCTGCGTATGCTCTTTGCCCTGCGACTCTGTGCGATCTGGGCAAATCAGAAACAGAAAGGAAGGATTTTTTTTCTCATGCGTATGCTCTTTTCCCTGCACCTTAGTGTGATCTCGGAAAATCAGAAACATTGAGAAAAAATATTTAGTTTTTCGGCTAAAGCTAATTTTTTTTAAATATTTAGTTTTTTGGGTAAAGCTAACTTCGAGCCATAAGGTTCGTTTTTCTTTGCATGTCCGTGTTGGGTTTTGTGTTTTGTGTTTTGTAGGGAAAAAGAGGTTTCTCAAGGCAAGCACGCAAACCAAAGCGCCCCCCCTCTCTCTCTCTCTCTCTCAAATTTTTGTATAAATCAATTGATTCAAAGCTATTTTAAGAGAGTAGAGGTCTTGGGTTCAAATCTCCATTTTGTGGGGGCGTTTTTTTTCATTCCCGCACATTCGCGCACTTTGCCGGCAACTTCAACATTTTTTTTCAAAAAGCCATAACTTCTTCATCCGGAAGCCTTTTTCAAAGCCATTTTTTTTAAAACAGCCTAATTTTTCGAGATCTATCCATTGGAACACTTACTTTCAACATCTTCAGCTTCAGTTTTTTTTTTTAAATGGAAAGTCCATGCCAAGTCATTCTTGACAGCACTAACTACTTCCAATGGGCATCCTACATGGAAGATTTACTTAGAAGTAAAGGTCTCTACAGAATAGCCACGGGCCAAGAGAAGAAACCAAAAGATGAAGACAAGGTTGCAAAATGGGAAAATAGACAAGATCAAGCACGTGGTTTGATAGGGATGTCTATTTCTCCTGATCTTAGATTCCATATTGCAGAACTTGATACTCCTCATGAAGCATTGGAACAAATCACTAAAGTTTTTGGGATTAAAAATGAAATTAGAGCCCATCAACTTGAAAATGAGTTGCTTACATTGGATCCTAATAATTTTTCTTGCATTGAAGATTTCTTGTCCAAATTCAAGACCCTTAGATATCTCTTGGAAGGTGTTAAGGTTAAGAAAGAAGATAGTAACCTTATTTATTCCATCCTTACTAAGTTGGGACCAGCCTACTCTGTAATTGTTTCCACCTTCCATTCTACAAGGGAAGCTTTCATTTGTCAAGGAAAAGACTACAAGGCCCCTTCCTTTGACTCTTTTTGTGATTCTTTAATAAGAGAACAAGAAAAACTCTTACACCTTGGTCTTCTTAATCTTGGAAACTCTTCCAAGAAAGCGTTAGCCGCCCAGAAGCAACCAAATTTAAAGAATCCTAAGAAGTCATATCCTAAAAAGAATGGTCCTAAACCAAACAAGGGTCCTAAGCAAACTCAGCCTCAAAATGAAAGATCATTTCAGCAAAATGATAAGACCAATAAAAACAAATGGAAGAAGACTGATAGACATTGTAACTTTTGTAATCGAGATGGCCACTTAGAATCTAATGCTTTAAGAAGATGGAAGCCTTGGAAGCCGCAATGAAGAAACATAACATCCATGTGGAGCATTCTTCTACTTCAACTTCAACTTCATCTTCAAGAATGGAACTTTCTGCATGTCATTGTCAATCATCTCAGTCTGGTTATGCATTAAATGTATCTTCTTCTTCTCATTCTCATGAGTGGCTCATTTATTCTGGAGCCTCTTATCACATTGCCAAAAACAAAGCCATGTTTTGTTCTTTACATGATTGTAACACCAAAAATATATATGTTGGTGATGATAGATCTCTTGATGTTGTAGGGCTGGAACTGTTCATCTAGACAATGGTTAGTTTAATGATGTATTATGTGTTCCAACCTTATCCAGCAACCTTCTATCTGTATATCAGATGACTCATTTAGGTGAAGGTAAAATTGTTGAATTTTCACCTCATGATGTTGTAATCAAGGATCTAAGAGATCCTAAACAGATTCTAGCTACTGGTATTGCTAATGATTCCACAAGGTTGTATAAGTTTCACAACTTTGGGTCATCAAATCTTCCCTCAGTATTTGTTGCCCATAATGATGAAGTGAACAAACTTTGGCATGAGCGATTTGGCCACTTAAACTATCACTCCCTTCAGCATCTATGTAAAGAAAATATGGTGACAGGTCTTCCTATGGTATCTTGCAGAGATGGTGTTTGTTCCGGATGTGTACTCGGAAAACATCATCGGGACAGTTTTGAAAAACGTGCCTCTTGGCACGCCTCAGCCCCTTTACAGCTTGTGCACAGTGATTTATGTGGTCCTCTTCCTGTTGCTTCATTCTCTGGCTGCAAGTATTTCTTAACTTTCATTGATGATTTCTCCAGACGCACTTGGGTATACTTCTTAAAACTCAAGAGCGAAGTATTTAACACATTTTGGGCCTTCAAAGCCTTTGTTGAAAAACAATCTGGACATCAAATTCTTAAGCTAAGAACTGATAATGGTGGAGAATATGTTAAAAACACATTCATCAACTTTTGCACCGAAAATGGAATTCAAATGCAACATACTGTTCCATACACTCCAAAACAAAATGGTGTAGCTGAAAGGAAAAATCGCACCTTAAAGGAAATGGCTAATTGTATGCTGCAATCTAAAGGACTCAGTCTTAGTTTTTGGGCCGAAGCAATTAATTGTGCAAATTATATAATAAATCGCACTTCTACTAAGGTTCTAAAGAATATCACTCCAGAAGAAGCTTGGAGTTCCATTAAACCAGATGTAAGTCACTTTCGTATTTTTGGAAGTGAAGCATGGGCCCATATTCCAGATGAAAAGCATAAAGCTTTAGAACCTAAGAGTGAGAAATGTACTTTTGTTGGATATCTGAAGATGTAAAAGGTTATAGACTTATTCCATTTAAGTCCAAAAATGTTATCATTAGAAGAGATGTAAAATTTGATGAAAATAAATCGGCCTGTGAGCCTAGTCCGGCGGATGTGCCACCTCTTCCTATCTCTTCTACTTTTGAAAACAATTCTTCTTCAGATGATGAAAGTGAGGATGACAATCCTCCCCCACTTTCTCAGGATCCTCAACTTCCAAGATGGGTCCGTGCTACTCGGGATGCAGCAGGTGATCTTGCCTGTGATCCTACAGATCAGCGACGTACACATTCTCAGTTTGAAAGAGCCTCTTCTTTACTGGCTCAAGCTCCAGTAAATCATGATCCTGACACTTTTGCAGAAGCTTCAGGCCATCCACATTGGGAAGCAGCTATGAATGAAGAATATCATTCATTGTTGGCAAATGATCCATGGGATCTTGTTCCTCT
>APFE031308022.1:239935-253650 GCA_000404065.3 Pinus taeda | reverse complement strand
TACCAAAGGGACGCAAACTTGTTAGATGTAAATGGGTTTATAGAACCAAGTATGGACCAGATGGGAAAGTTGATAAACATAAAGCTCGTCTTGTTGCTAAGGGATTTTCACAGGTTGAAGGCTTTGACTACACTGAAACCTTCTCCCCTGTTGCCAAAATGAACTCTATCCGCCTTGTTCTTTCCCTTGCTGCCTCTTTAAAATGGGAAGTCCATCAGATGGATGTTAAATCTGCCTTCTTGCATGTGGACTTGCATGAAGAAATCTATATGGAACAACCCATTGGCTTCATCCAAACAGACTCCAGCCTTGTATGTCGACTTAAGAAATCTCTTTATGGTCTCAAGCAAGCTCCTCGGGCTTGGTATGCCAAAATGGATAGCTTTCTTTTAGAATCTGGCTTTTCTAGGTGTTATTCTGACAATACTGTCTACACCAAGAAAGTGGGTAACTCTCTTATCATCCTTGTTCTTTATGTTCATGATCTTATTCTTACTAGTAGTGATTCAAACCTTATAAACCATGTGAAGTCCAGCCTTAAAAAGAAATTTGAAATGACAGACTTAGGACACTTACACTATTTTCTCGGTCTTCAAGTCTTGCAATCCAAGGAGGGTATTTCCCTTTCCCAGTCCAAGTATGCTTTTGATATTCTTCGTCATTTTCACATGGAAGATTGTAAGCCAACTCCTTCTCCCTTTCAGTCTGGAGTCAAACTTTCAGTCTCTTGTACTTCTCCTGAAGTTGATGCTACCTTATACCGTCAACTTGTAGGAAAACTCTTGTATTTAACCATACTCGTCCTGACCTTTCCTTTGCTGTTGGCCTTGTTGCTCGTTTTTTGCAAAACCCCCGTGAAAGTCATTGGAAAGCAGCTAAAAGAATACTTCGTTATGTTCGAGGTACAATACAGTTTGGGATTCATTACAGTGCCAAAGCAACTCCTCTATTAGTTGGTTCCACTGATTCTGATTGGGCTTGTGACCCTGATGATCGGAAGTCTACTGCCGGTTATGTCTTCACTCTTGGTTCAGGACCTATTACATGGGCTTGTAAGAAACAGTCTGCCATTTCTCTTTCGTCAGCAGAAGCAGAGTATCGTGGTGTCGTGGAAGCTAGTAAGGAAGCCTTGTGGCTTCGTCAGATCCTATCAGAATTTGGCTTTGAGCAGTAGCATCCGGCTACACTTTGGTGTGATAATCGAGGTGCCATTCAGCTTTGCAAAGATCCAGTTCAGCATCAGCGTAGCAAACACATTGAACTACACATGCACTTCATCAGAAAGCTCATTCATGACCATGTTCTTGAAGTGCAATATTGTTCAACAGATGATCAGGTTGCAGACATCTTCACAAAAGATCTCACAGAGGCGAAGTTCACTAAACTTTGATATATGCTTGGAGCTCAAGAAGTTGTCACTAGGGGGGATAGGCTCTAGTGCCTCCTTCCTTCTCCTATTGTGTCATATTTGTAAATCCTTCAATCCTATCCCAAGTTGTTCTTAAAGGGGATGTTAGGATATTCCGACACATAGGAAATAGTTAAGTTCAACGTGGTTAGTATAGAGTTAGGCATAGAGTTAGGTAAAAGTGCTTCTTTACCGTTGTACATTTTGTACTTACAATCCGTGGTTCATTCTCTCCTCGGTATTACCGACACTTGATCCGTGGCTTGACACTCGATTGGTCCATGAAATTCTATTTAAAGTGCATGGAGGGTCATTTGTAGGTTAACCGTGCATGAGAGAAGCTTATGTAAATTTTCATTCTTTTATTAATAAATTGCCTGTAGTAGCCAAGTTGGCGCAGGCCGTGGACTGTTTCCCTCTCTGAGGGTTTTAACCACGTCAAAATACTGGTGTATTGATCTGTGATGTGTTTGTGAGTGGTGTCCTTTTGGTGTTCTATCTGAGGAACTTACCCTGTAAATTCCTACAGTACTTGGACTCAAGTATATCATTCCATATGACAGGAAATATTTGTTCCCACCAAAGAGGAGCTTTTAGCGATACTGGAGGTGAGTACATGTCGAATTAATTTTAAAATTTATGTTCAAAAGAAGGATTTAGATGAGAGTTGACAGCACCCCACAATCCACAGTAGAGTGGGGTGGCTGAGAGGAAGAATCGTAGCATTGTGGGAGTAGTGAGACCGATGTTGCATGATCAAGGCCTACCTTTGCATTTGGAGGCTAAGGCATGAAACACAATAGTCTATTTACAAAACCAGAGTCCTCATCGAATTCTTGGCATGATTACACTAGAGGAGGCTTTCTCAGGGAGAAAGTCAAATGTGTTACACTTCAATATTTTTGGAGCCTCTATCTACTTCCATGTATCCAAAGGATCAAGGAAAAATCTAGAGTCGACAATAGAATTGGGGGTATTTTTGGGTTACACAGAAACTCCCCACAACTACCATGTATACTTTCCATCCCTCAAAACGCTATTTGTGCGAATGGATGTAAAATTTTATGGAGACAAAGCCATGTGATGCTCTCTTGAGAGGGAGCTTCAAATCCCACCAAAAGAGGATATTTTAGCTCCAAAGTAGGAACCTCAAGAAGTTGTGGAGCAACCATAAGTTGAGGATTAAAGAGTGGAGATATCCACTCAAGTAGAACCATCCAGAGAAGGCAGGAAAAAGGACCAAGGAAGCTGAGAGACTTGTGCAGGATGTGAGGGAGAATGTGGATGTTCCTTAAAATTAGGGCAGGCATAGAAGGTCGCTAGATCAATACACTAGCTACATGGCTCTAATGAATGAACTTATTGAGATTGAACCTTCCTCTTTTGAGGAAGTAGTAGAGAAACCTATATGGGTTGATGCAATGGTGGAGGAATATGAATCCATTGTAAAGAACAGTGTTTGGGAAGTGGTCCCAAGACCATTAGATAAATCAGTTGTGGGTTTGATATGGATTTTCAAGGTAAAGCATGCAACAGATGGAAGCATAGAAAAGTACAAGGCCAAATTTGTGGTTGAGGGGTACTCTCAAGCTGAGGGGATTACCTATGAGGAGACCTTTTCTCCTGTAGAAAGGTACTCATCCATTAGATCAATTATTTCTATAGTTGCACATATGGGGTTTAAGATCCACTAAATGGATATGAAAACAACATTCCTCAAAGGAGGTGTATATTGATCAACTAGAAGGCTTCAAGACTTTTGATCGAGAGTCTCATGTGTGCATACTCAAGTGAGCATTGTATGGTATCAAGCAAGCACCACGTGCTTGGTACACTAGGATTGATAGCTATCTCACCGGTTTGGGCTTCACCAAAAGTGAAGCAAATGAAAACCTCTATCATATCTAGGTAGAAGCTAAATTGTTGATTATTTTCTTATATGTTGATGACTTTATTTTAATTGAAGATGAGTGGTTGATCAAATCTTGTGAGGAGGACCTTGCAATATAATTTGATATCAAGGACACGGGTCTCATGCACTACTTCCTCGGATTGGAAGTATGGAAAGGTTATGGGGAATTGTTTGTCTCTGAGGGAAAGTATGCCAACAAGATACTTCAGAGATTCTGCATGGATAGATTCAAACCCATGGAGACACCTCTTGTGGCCAACTAGAGGAAAGAGGATGTCACTTCATGTGAGAAAGTGGATACTATTGTTTATAGGTAGTTGGTGGGTTCACTAATATATCTTATGAACACATGACCAAATATGTGCTATGCAATTAACTAGCTGAGCCAAGCTATGGTTAGTCCAACCAAGTTATTTTGGAGGGAAGCTAAGCATTTTATATGGTACCTAAGAGGCACTACATAGTTTGGACTATGGTATAGACAGACAAAGGGAGTGAAGTTATGTGGCTTCACAGATGTAGATTGGGTGGGGAGTACATCAGGTGGAATTTTTAGTGTTGGGTCCGCAATGGTTTCTTGGTACAATAGGAAACAAAGATCCATGGCACTCAGCTCAGAAAAATAAGAATACATGGTTTCTAGTCAAGCAGCATGTGAGGCGATTTGGATGACAAAAATACTAGCTGGATTGTTTGGTCAGATGATGGATCCAACAGTGATCTACTGTGATAATTGATGAGCCCCATAAATGGGTAATTATATGGGCTCATTTTTCCTCCTAACTTAACTTAATCCACCATTCTCATTAATTTATTGCATGTTTTTCGATTATATTTATGCTAATAGAGTGAGTTGGGTTGGTCATTATGCCATGGAGTCTAATGTGTGTTTAATGCAGATTTTTGGTCAATTTTGGAGATAAAGTCAAAGATTTAATGGACAATTGGTAGAAATAATTCAAAGTAGACAAGGGAAAGGATTTATAGGAGGGTAGCCCCCTCATTTATGACTCCCCACTTTGAATTCTCCATCATGCAGCTCGGAGCACAAGTAGCCACATCAATGCACCAAAGAGGCAGTTGAGCAAGTGGAGGATAACTTATATTTATCTCAAGTTTTGGCAGCCAAGCCTCCCTGATTTTAATGAAGTTGTTGGGAGCTTCAGTTGTGTAAGTAGAGAGGCCTAGGGCCTCATTAGGTTGTTGGAAGTTAATCAAATTTTTGAATTTTTGTTGCAGCTTTGCTCTGCTCAACTTCGAGCTTACTTTTGTTGACAATTTCATGTACTCTTATTATTATTTTGATAATGAAGATGAGATCTTGTTCGAGCTAGCATTGAGTTACCTTAGAGGGCTGAAGCTCTTAGGTTAGGGCCCAATCCAAGTAACCAAGCTCCTTTTTTTTGTATTTATATGCTTTGTTTTAGTTTATGAATTAGTTGCAGTTAGATAGATTTCTTTCTTGGTTAAGAATAGGTTGCTTTTGGTGATTTAGAAGGATGTTTCCATTTCAGTTTACTGTAGCAGGTTAAATAGTGATAGGAAAAAGATATAAAAAGTCCATCAACAGAGCCTTGGCCTCCTTTCCTCCCTCTGGGACTATGAACTACGGCCAAGACCCTCTTGCTGCCACAAAAACAGAGATTTGCCTTTTCCATAGGATTTTCTAGTGTTGCAGTTTGTTAGAAGGTTAATGCTTTGTTATAGATCTATTTCACCATGCTCATTTCTGTCTTTGCAATAAATTTTCTTCCATTCTTTCTTTCCATATAGCTTTTTTCAGCATTTACTTTCCTAGATCATAATTTAGACTAGCTTGATGCAAAGTTTTGTTTTTTGATGTAGCTAGTTTCCTTGCTTGCTTAATCTCATGATGTGAGTTTCAGTTATCTTCCAGAAATCCTCTTCTCACAATACATAATCCAAACAATCATCACCATTTCTCTTTGATCTATGTTCCACAGGTCACCCAAAGTCCCTCACAAATCTACCTTAGCTTTCTTCACTTTTCTCATAAACTTTCCTCTCTTTCCTTGAACAAGTCCAACAACCTTTCTCTTTCTTGATCCTTCTTGATGAACCCTAGACACCTTAACACATAACCCTAGCCTTAAAATACCCTTTCCACCCGCTTTCCCACCTTCAAAACCTCCAAAACTGCTCTCGGCATCCTCTTATAGACCTCCTATAGATCCCTTTCAGCCTCCTATAGATTTTCCTGTAGGTGTCTTTTTGAGTCCAATTGCAAGAAAAGCCTCCAGAAGGACACCTGGGACCTCCTAGGACCCATCCACACCTTACTAAACCTTTTCAAACTCCAATGTCACCCTCCATCGCCACCTAATCACTGCCACATTCACAAACAAATAAATTACATGCATGACAATTTCACCTGAAAATACATAAAAATCCAAAAATATGTTTTTTTCTCATTTCTTTCTAGAAATAGCTTGAGCAGATGTTGTTTACTTCCTAAGTAGGTAATGATATTCATTTTATGGTTTTTCATCTCTCTTTCTGCAAAATTAAGATTAGTTGGTTAATTAGGGTTTGCTAGGTTTACTTCACATTTCAGCCTTCTTTTCATTTCTTCAAGTAGAGTAGCCTCTATAGAGTAAGCTTTCCTTTCTTTCATCACATATAGACCTTCTTCTAGAATCCATATAAGTTGGCTCGAGCTCCTAGCATTATTGTGCCAACTGACCAAGTGACAGCCTGCAGTAAGAACTAGTACTTGTGCATACAGCACTGTCGCTTCCAAGTTTGTTACGAAACACCAGGTTGATAAAAGTAAAGTAGGAAGCCCAGGAGTTGCAACATTATTGCTACAATACTAGTGCTCACCAATAATCAGAGTTGCATCAATCTCTCTGGAAATATTGTTTTTCACGATCGATACAAGCATATAGATATATGGTATCACCATTTACGGGATAGTCATCTAGTTAACTGATCAATCAACCCAAAATAGCTAGTACATGCAGAGAATTTGAGTTACCCAGTTGAGATGGAGATTCCAAGGCAGTGTAACATCAGTTGTAGACTAGTCTTGAGTGGACAGTTGTTGCATGCAGTCAGATGATCAACCTAAAGGAATTGCGTGATTCAATTTAGGGAAAATCCTAAATAATAGGGGTTAATTCCTCAAGGAACGATGCAAGTAAATAAGGGCTCAAGCCAAGGGAAATTTTGACAAAATCTAGGTCATAGGCCTTCAATGAGTAGAGAAATAGGTTGTGCATTTGGAGGGTGAGCTTATTTGAGAAAATAAATTAATACATCTCTATTTCATTTGATAAATGTAGAGGCATTGGGGTTTTTATCATATTTATTTCCCTAGATAAAAATACTTGTTGCATGTGTGTTATTCCTTCTTGCATGTCTAATATTTTTGTTATAAATTGTGAAATAATGTCCGTAAAGTAGTAGTGTAGATCTGTGTCTTTTGATTTTGATTAAAAATTCATGAACAGTTGTAAATCTACAGTCTAATTTTTATAACCTCTCCTCAAACTCTCAAGATAGAAGGATAGATTTCTATAACCAGAGTGTCAAGTGATGGTTGCAAATGGAGGAACTATAAATTTCTCTAGAAAGTGCAATAATATCAATCTAACAATGGGGGAATATGTATTGATAATCCAATATTGTCCATTATAATGGGTGGTGTTGATGGTGTACTAGGAATCCAATGGTTACAGTCTTTAGGGACAATACCTTTTAATTTTCAAGAACTTTTCTTAGGCAAGTTGAATTAAAGGTATCATAGGGAAACCAAGAAAGATAATCAACTCTAATGGCATGACAAATCTTCTGAATAAAGAACAACAGGGTGTAATTTCACAATTATGCTCACTAGAGATTCAAACATTGAAATCATATATTTCTCCATATTTCCAAAAAGTCTTGGAAAAGCATTCCAAGTTATTTGAGACTCCCAAGGGCCTCCCACCTAATTTTGATAATGATCATGATCATGCTATTCATTTGATTCCAAGAAGTATTCCTCCGAACATCAGGCCTTATAGATATCCTTATGCCCAAAAGAGTGAAATTGAACATATTGTTGTAGAAATTTTAGAGACCATTATAATTCAACCTAGTCAAAGTTATTTCTCTTCTCCAATAGTATTGGTGCACAAGAAGGAAGGGTTGTGGTGTATGTTTCCATATTATAGGGAACTCAACAAGGTCACTATTAAAGATAAATTTCCCATTCATGTCATTGATGAATTATTGGATGAATTACACAGAGCAATTTATTTCACAGAAATTGGATCTTCACTCAGGATATCATCAAATTAGAATGAAGATTGAACACACTCTGAAAACAACATTCAAAACTCATGAGGGTCATTATGAATTTTTGGTCATGCCTTTTGGCCTTACTAATGCATCTTCCACATTTCAAGGTTTGATGAATTCCATTTTCAAACTCTTCCATAGAAAATTTGTGTTATTGTTTTTTTATGATATACTAATCTACAACAAGTCTTGGAAGGATCATGTTCAACATGTTGACAAGGTGCTCAAACTATTGGAGGAGAAATAAATATATGAAAAAACCTCCAAATGTTTCTTTGTAGTACATGAAGTGGAATATTTGGGTCATATTGTATCTTATGAGGGTGTTAAGGTAGACCCTAACAAAATTAAATCCATTAAGGAACGGAAACTCCCCACAACATGAAGCATCTTCGAGGATTACTCTAGTTAGCAAGGTATAATCACAAGTTTGTTAAGAATTATGGGAGAATAGTAGCATCTCTAACAACATTACTTAAGAAAAATGTATTTTCTTGGACTCCATAAGAAATTAAGGCCTTTGAACATCTTAAGGAGGTCATGTGCCAAGCACCAGTCTTAGCTACACCAAACTTCACAAAAACCTTTATTTTGGAATGTGATGCCTCAAGAAATGGAATTGGTGTTGTTTTAATGCAAGAAGGAAGACCTATTTATTTTGAAGGTCGTTCAATCAAAGGAAAGTATTTACACAAACCTATTTATGAGAAGGAAATGTTGGCAATACTACATGCACTAAAGCAATGGCGACCTTACCTAATGGGAAGACACTTCAAGGTAAAAATATATCGTGATAGCCTTAAATAATTTTTGGAACAAATATTACCTTCAGAAGAGTAGAAAATATGGGTAACAAATATGTTGGGTTATCACTTTGGAATCATCTACAAAAAGGGAAGAAAAATGTTGTTGTAGATGCACTCTCAAGAAAGGATGAGGATGTGGAAGCATTGCTTTGTTCCATTTCTGTTATCCAACCTAATTGGATAACTGAAGCAAGGAATGAATGGAAGAATAATGGAGAGGTGTGGACACTCATTCAAACAATGCAGCAAGATCCCAGTACATCTTATACATTTAGTTGGAAAAATGATTCATTATGGTACAAATATCACTTGTATCTTTATAATAATTCCAAAATCAAGAAAAAGATTCTTTTGGAATTGTACACCACCCCCTTAGGAGGGCACTCGGTATTTTTAAAAACTTACCATAAGGTCAAGAAGTAATTTTTTGGGATCGCATTAAATCTGATATTCAAAAGTTTGTGGTAGGGTGTTTGGTTTGCCAAAAAAATAAAGTTGAGACAAATAAGAAATCAGGTCTATTACAACCTTTAGCCATTCCAAGTTAGCATTGGGAGGAGGTCTCAAAGTATTTTATCACAGGATTACCCAAGTCTAAAGGAAAGAGTGTCATCATGGTGGTAGGCAATAGACTTACCAAGTATGCACAATTGTGTGCATTATATCATCCTTTTAAAGCCAATATAGTTTCTACTACATTTATGGAAACAATTAAAAGGATACATGGAAACCCAAAGAATATTGTAAGTGACAGAGATCTTGTTTTCACTAGAAATTTTTGGACATAATTGTTTACTTGCCTTAGTACTCAATTCTCTCATAGCTCATCTTATCATCCTCAATCTGACAGGAAAACTGAGATAGTGAACAAATGTTTGGAAGGATATCTTCATTTCTTTGTATTTGATAAACAAATACAATGGTTCAAGTGGTTACCTCTAGTTGAATGGTGGTATAACACTTCCTTCCATACTGCGGAAAAAATGACCCCATTTATGGGACTTTATGGATATCAGACACCATCCATCACATCATATTTAAGAGAAAATTCTAAGGTTAAATTAGTGTAATATCACATCAAACATCAACAACAAGTTCTCCAACTCTTAAATTATAACTTGACTCGGGCGTAGAATCAAATGAGACGACAGGAAGATCAAAATCATAGTGTAAGATGTTTTGATGTAGGTGATTGGTTATTTTTATGGATATGACCATATATACAGATGTCCCTCAAGCAATATAAGAAGAATAATAAATTATCACCCAAGTAATATGGTCCTTACAAGGTGTTGCAAAAGATTGGTACTATGGCATACAAATTGGAGATGCCTGCATATTCCTTAGTACACCCAGTTTTCCATGTTTCATGCTTAAAGAAGATTATTGGTGACAAGCTCCCATTTCAAACAGTGTTTCCAGAACTTGACTAAGGAAAATTCATTTTTGATCCTAAATCTGTCTCGGAAACAAGAACTTGACAGCTATGAAATCGATTAATTTAAGAGTATCTCATTAAGTGGAATAACTTACCCCTTGAAAATTCCACATGGAAGAATGATAATTTTATACAGAAGAATCCAAAACTACTCAAGTGTTGAGGACACACTTTTTTGAAGGAGAGGAGCATGTTAGGTCCCTATAATACTAGTGTATCTCCCTTATTGTTATTGAAGTGTAATCCCTTATTGTTATTTTTGTTCCCATGTATCCCACATATTGTTATTGTTGTGCCCCATAGAAGTTGTTAATGTTGTTCCCTTACATTATTACTATTATGTAGGTTATGATTATATTGTGACCCCTTAGACTTCTATATATACCAAGGAGGTATCATTTATATCGTCGAAGAATTTTTAATTTATGTAATGTAAAGAAATTTTCCCCCTCGAAGAGGATACTTTTTAAGTCAAATATCTATTTTTTATTCAATTTTGTGAGTTGATTGCATAACACACCACCCTATTGAAGTGAGCTGAAATCTATTTCTTACAATGCATTGTCTATTGGTCTACGTAATTCGTAAACATTCATCAATTTGGTTTATATTTATTTAAGGATATTTGAAAACCATATATTGTATAGGAATAGTCATAATATAGACTTACATATTAAACATGTTCATCATAATTCAAACATTCAATGGATATAATCTTTGGAAATCTTATAAGGTACTAAAAACTAAAATATTTCTAGAAGAGAATGTGTTGCCATCAAATTGCATAGAGGCGCGTCAGTTTTTGGTTGAGTTCGGGATTGAATATAAGTAAATTCATTCATGTAAAAATGATTGCATTTTATATAGAGATGAATATAAAGACAAGGTAGAATGCCATGTATGCAAAGAGAAGAGATATTGTACATATGTACAAGGTCCTACAGTTTCAAAGAAGGTTTTACGTCACATGCCAATTATACATATACTTCAACGAATGTTTTGTTGCAAGTCAATTGCACAATTGATGGACTGGCATGCAAAGAATAGGAGTAAGTATGGACTCATGCGGATTTTGGTTAACTCCAAAGCATTGAAACACAAAGGAAAAATGGCCAACAAAATTCAAAGATGAACCCCGTAGTATCAGGTTTGGTCTTGCAATTAATGGAGTGTTCCCATTCTCTTTCATCATCTCAAATTATAGCGTTTGGCTAGTTACATTGATAGTATAAAATATTCCCCCATGGATGAGTGTTAGAAAGGAGCACCTTATGCTTACTCTCAATGTTCCACAAAAACATCAAGTTAAAAGAATGGATGTTTATCTTGTACCTTTTATTGATAAGATGCAACTATTATGGAAAGGCATAAGAATGTATGACATATCACGTTCTCCATCAAATAGGTCATGCATGTTGTATGTGTGCTATGTTGGACTATTCATGATTTCCCAGGACTTCGTTGTTGTTCCAGTAAGAAAAAAATGTTACCTATTTACACTCAATTTATTGGTATCCCTACTTTAATACTTAGTTTTATACTATTATTTTGATGTTATTAACCTTATTTAATTGCAGGGATTCAAAAAAAGAATATATTTTCATGTCCAAGATGTGCAGAAAAATTGCAAGGGAAGTATTCTAAATATCTTCATAAATTTAGTTATGAAAACAATAGGGTTTTTCTACCACTAAATCATAGGTTTAGAAATTTCCATAAGAATCAATTTGATGGAAAAGTTTAAAATAGAGGCCCTCCCATGATTATGGGTCCAATTGATTGGCTTAAGAAGTATGAAGATACTGAATTGAAAGATTGGCAGGATTTTTTGATGGGGGTGATTCTATTGACAAACCAGAACAAGTTGTAATTAAGACGCCAGAAGGGATGAAAAGGAAATCCATATTTTATGAGCTCCCATATTGGAAGGATATGTTAATATCTCACCTATCTATTAAGGATCTATTGGAAGGATCTATTAATATGCATGGGAAATATATTAGATCCCGTGCACATCTTCAAAAATGTCCCAGATTAAATTTTTTGATATGTAGCAGGCAAAGAGGACACCTTATCTTCGAGGAAAGATATTGCTCTTTCATATACCAAATTTGATAGAAAACATTTGTGGCCAAACAGGGAAAATGAAAAATATGCAGACGCTCCATGGATTTTGAAAAAGAAAGAACTACACCAACTAAAAAATGGCATACGTTCAATAAGGGCACATATTGATATGGGTCATCATTAAATAAAGATTTTAAGTTAATGGAAATATCACAGGATTTAAAACACATGATTTTCATAGTCTTATGAAGGTATTACATCTCATCATTTAACATTTATTGGTAAAATCGATTAGGTACTAAATATATTATGATATTCTATTGTGTGACAAAAATAAATAATGATGATCTTTGATAAATGTGTTTGACAACATATCATGCCATTGGAAATTAGGGGGGATCCATGTCTTAAAGTTAACTTGAGGAATGCCATAAGTTGATTGTCAGTGTTTGCAAGGTATGTGGTATGGAATATTCCTGTGTGAGAGACATAGAGATATTGTATTGCATTTCATTTTTTTCCTAAAGGTTCATACTAATTTAGTATTTTTATATTAGGTGGGTTACATCCAAGGATATCTACGAATGTGAAGTGCCAAAATGGAAGAAGGAATTTTCAGAAATTGTATATGTATTTGAGAAGGAGATACCTACAAGTTTCATGGAACTACAAGTCCATATACATATACACCTAGTCGATGACATTGAATTGTCAAGTGTTGTATTGACGAGGTGGATGTTTTTCTTTGAGAGGTATATGAAAGCTCTAAGAAGATATGTCCAACGAAAGGAACATCCCGAGGGTTGCATGACTAAAGGGTATCTATTGAATGAAGCATTTTTCTTCCTATGTGAATTCCTTGGTAAGGATTTTGAATATGGGCCATGCTTCTGGGATGAAGAATGAACATTAGATATTATTGATGGAGAAAAACCACAATCTAATGGTGTTCAAGTAAAAATTAGTAAGTAAACCTATAATAATTGTGGTTTTTTCTATTGTGATCATTAATTTACTCTGTAATTTATTTTCCAAATTAACAACATGGCCTTTGGAGTTTGAAATAAGCATGTTGACATGTAATAGGTGTAGACGAAAGTGTTATACTCAACAAGTTAATTTTGTACCACATGGACTTTATGAACAAATGGATTGATTTGTATGATAAAAAGAGAGAAGAAGTGCTAGAAGCAAGGAGACAATTTAAGAGATCGAACCCAAGGAATACCCCATTTCCTATTGATCTGCAAGGGGAATGGTCCAAAAATTTCACACTAGAATGGGTTACTAAACAAATTCAAAATCAAATAGTAGATGTAGGGATATATTCAAACATAACAGAAGATGAAACCAACATGTCTAGAGGATGTGAAAGAAAGGTACAATTGGAATTTTACAGAATGTTGTTTCCTTATAGTTTGACACTATCAACTATTTTAATACTCATCATTATATTTGTTTTAACTGAAATAAATGATCTTTCACACAAAAGGAAATATCCAATAATGTGGGCATATGGTCGATATCATAATGTAAAACGTGTAGATGTAAAGAGATAATCCTTCGATTGTGGCATCATGGTTGACTTCAAGCAATCTAGTTGATCAAGCTCAAAATATAAGAATATTATTAAAGGGAATCTACAATACGTTACGAAAATACAAGAAATTATTGAGTTGGATTACCGCTCTTTTAAACGTTGTATTTTTAAGTGTAGATGGTATGAAGCATTTGAGAGGACATAGAGAAATAATACTTGTGATAGTGTTTTTGTGTGAA
>APFE031308022.1:194298-230271 GCA_000404065.3 Pinus taeda | reverse complement strand
TATTACCAGGGATCCTTTAGTGACCTTCTAGGTTTTATCTGTGAAAGTAGTTACGCAACCTTCCCCTCCCAACTGCCCTGTTGAAATCAGATTTTTCTTCAGATCTGGAACATGCCTTACCTCCTTCAATAGCCATTAATTTCCATTTTGCTATTTTATGAAAATTTTACCATTCGAATGATTTTACAGGGTTTATCATCACCCAATCAAGCCTGTCCAAAATCTCCTTAAACATAATCATAAAAATGTTTCCTATCAGGTGTGGCATGGAATGAGGCCCCTGAATCTACCACCCATGCATCAATAATATTTTCTAATTAAACAATCAAAGCATCTTGCAACACACCACCTGTTACATTCACTTCAAGATTATTTTCTTGTTGGGCGTCTCCTTCTTTTCCCTTTCGAGACTTGTAGTCTTTCTTTAGGTATCCTTTCTTCCTGCATTTTAAGCACACTATCCCCAATTTGGACATGGATCTGCCTTTTCTTGACTTACTGCGATATCTAGGGTTCTTTCCTCTTTCCATTTTCTTCCCCTAGTCTCTACAGTTAAAGCATTACCTAATGTCTCACCGAAGCTTTTCCATCGCATTTCCTCGCTAAGGATTTCACCAACAACATCATCAAACTTTAAAGTACTAGATCCAGAGACAGAGTTACTAATGGCCATAACTAAACCATTCCAACTTTCTAGAAATGAGCACAGAAATAACAGATCCCTAATTTCATCATCAAAAGCTACCCCTATAGAACTTAATTGACTGGTAACTGTATTAAACTAATTAAATGATTAGCAATAGATCCACCTTCTAACATCTTCATATTAAATCAACGCTTCATAAAAAATACCTTATTTGAGACTGAGGGTTTTTCATATAGTTTGGCCAATGTTGACATTAAACCCTTGGTTGTCGTTTCCTTTGAAATATTAAATGCTACCAATGCTGCTAGGCACAGCTGTATTGTTCCAAGTTATTTTCTGCCGAGAGTATCCCATTTTGTGTCTGTCATACTCGTTGGCTTATTTGTCTTTCCACTCAATGGTTGGTATAGATCTCTTTGGTACAAATAATCTTCCATCTACATCTTCCATAACTGGTAGTTTTGGCCATTAAATTTTTCGACCCTAAACCTACCATCTTCTGCCATTGCTCCCACTCGAACCAGGAACCCTTCTCCCTTATGAGTTTATCATCCAAAAAAGACCTTCAACTTTGATACCAGTTGTTAGAAAATTATATATTACATAGCAATGAAACACATAAAATATTGTAGAAATATAAACACAGAAAATGCATAAAACAAGAGAGACATAGATATACATGGTTCACCCAATTTGGGCTACGTCCACGGAGAAACAGCCAGTCCTTCTTTTTATATTATCCAGCAAACTGAAGAGATACAACCTACAATATATCTGTTTTAATTCCCTCTTTTCTCTCAATCTCCTCTCTCTTCCTCACTCAGAATACAGATATACTAGACGCAATACAATTCCCTCATATATAGTGAGGGGTTGCCTTCTAAGGAAAAAACCCTAAAGTAAACATAACTTCTACTGTCAGATCTCCGCCTAATGAACGGCCTATATTGACTACGAAATTACAACATTTTACAAGGTACTTTTACATCTATTCTTAGCTTCAGGAGCACTGCCCTCGATCCCCTCGCCGGGGAGGGGGCTCCCAAAGGTTGCAGCCCCCCCCCCTGGAACGAATATTTTATGGGTGGTGTTGCCACCCCATTATGAACTAGGGTCCAATGCGGAATACAGAAGATAATCAGGCTCCACACCCAATAATCAAGAGAGTATATACTAGGCTGCAGCAACATGCTTTTGTGACCATCGAGATTCATCGTTAGCAAATCTGTGGTGATAGGCTGGAAGATGAACCATATGTGACACATGATGAGAGAGTGATGTTTAGAGTGAATCCGTGATGAAGTGATCATCATAAAAAATAATTCATGTTGCATACATGTACATTCTAGCATTTTATGGGTGAAATTTTTTGAG
Source organism: Pinus taeda (assembly GCA_000404065.3). Taxonomy (NCBI): domain Eukaryota; kingdom Viridiplantae; phylum Streptophyta; class Pinopsida; order Pinales; family Pinaceae; genus Pinus; species Pinus taeda. The sequence goes on along the minus strand of APFE031308022.1, from coordinate 228,251 downwards.
GTAGAGACCAATGAAGGGATTTTTTAGGTGACTCCCATCAGGCTCTGATAAGATGTATGCCTCGTTGAGGAGGAAATTTTTGATGATGTATGGGCCCTTCCACAAGGTTTCTAACTTCCTAGGTCCTATCGCTTCTTGGGAAACATCATAGCAAAGAACTAACTCCCCCTTGGTAAATGTCTGAAGGGTAATGTTGTGATCAAATGAGCCTTTGACCCTCTTCTTATGTGCTTCATTATTTTGGAGGGATTCTTGTCGGTGTTCATCAACAAGCTCTAGTTAAACCAACCTTTTCTCTAAAGTTTTGGTGTCAGTTAAAATCTTAATGGCCGAGTGTAAGATAGGGATCTCAAACTCAATGGGAAGTACTACTTCTATGCCATATACTAGTTGGAAGGGTGTCAACCCTGTAGACACTTTGACCATTATACGGTATTCCCATAGGGATGAGAACACCATATGTTGTAAATTGATTTTATGAGTGTTGACCATGTGATGTAACATGGTTTTGAGGACCTTGTTAATGGCTTCTACTTTTCTGTTGGACTATGGGTAGTATGGTGACACAAACTGATGATAGAAACCAAGGTGTTGGGATAGCTCTTGAAATATTTCATTCTCGAAATGTTTACCATGTTCTGACACCAACTCCTTGGGAACACTGAGTCGTGTTTTGACATGGTTGAAGAAAAATCATGCAATTGTTTTTGCGGTTTTATTATATGTGGGAATTAATTCTACCCATTTGGTGAAATAGTCCACAGCGACCACAATGTATTTGTGGTTGCCTGATGATGGCGGCTTACAAGTCATGAAGTTGATGCTGCACTTGTAGAAGGGGTCAGCCACTATGGCTAGATGTAAGGGAGCAGGTGGTGCGTGTGCCTTATGAGTGTATCGTTGGCATTGCTCACATTATTTTACTACGTGTATGTAATCATAGAAGAGGGTGGGCTAGAAATAACCAGCGTGAAGGATTTTTTGGGTAGTGGATATCCTCAAGAGGTGGCCATCGCAATCTCTGCTATGGCAATTGTTGGGCTACTAATTTTCCATTATCATTATTACTTCTTAACATCCATTTCATCCATTTCTACTATTCTTTTAACAACTTTTTATCATAATGTAATAAATAATTCCATTTCATAATTATTTATGCTCTTGTGGATAAGTAATATTTGTTCTCCTTTATTTTTAATAAATTGATGATTATTATGCATGATTTTCCAATGATGGTTTATTGATGAATTTTTTATAACACCACTCTGACTTTAGCCTCCAAGATCTCTTCCAGATTGCAAATTTGATCTTCAACTCATAATCAAATATTCCAACTCAAAAATTCATTGGAATAAATGGTGACAATTTTGCGTTGGATGTTTCAGGCAAGCGAAGAAGAATATTGAAAATCTGAGACACAATTTTTTTGCAGAATGGACCAAATTCGTTTCTCAATGAATAGATTTTCATAACTCAATCTAGATTGGAAGAAAAGCAAGGTTCTTCAAAGGACATATTCATAGATTTTCTATTGTGTCCATTTTCCAAATAACCCAATTGCAATAACCAAATTTGACTTGTTCCAAATGAATCATGATGGAAAGATCTCACCCATCTCATCTTGCTTATTGAGATTTTGTAATCAATCTAAATTGTATGGGAAATCATTTTGTAATCAATTTGTTGTAAATTTCCCTTTGTTGTTTGTATATTTAAAAGACACAAATCAGAGATAAAAGAGAGATAACACATATAAGGAGTAGATCAGATATTGAAGGTTTTCCTTTGAGAATTCAACAATGGACTCTTGTATTTTCCTTTTGATTAATGCAATCTTGATCTTTTGAGTATTATCTAGCCTTTGATCTTTTTTCCAAATCCCTGATCATAGTGTTGGGCCCACTCTCTTGATCAGGTGCTGTTGGATTAGTGGTATGTGTAGATTTATTTCTGTTGTGATTATTTATTTATCAATGTAGTGGTTCATTAAGTATGTGTTGTTGTGAATCCTAATTTGTTGTTACTCTGGTTTATGTTATTGTTATTTCTTGTTGTTACACATTGTTATATTGTTGATTGAATGCCCAATGTTGGGTAGGGAAACTGTGGACTGCATAGACTTTGCACAGTAACCTTGAAATAACAAGACGAGCCTCGAATTGACAATTAATGTGGGGAAGGGTGAATACTATAACTCATATCTAAACACCAATATTTTGGCACCATTTCTGGGGAGGCTATGAAAGGCGTGAAAATATGACTAGTATTGACCATAGGACCACTCTCTTGTCTTGGGAAGGGAATTTTTCACCCTGTTCCAAGTCCTAATCATTATATTTCTTTAGTTGTTTTAATTTCTTTCCTTTTTTATTGATTACAAGAACCACTCTCTTGTACTGGGAAGGGAAGTTTCCACCCTGTTTCAGGCCCTGATCTTAGATTTTATGGTTGCTTTGTTTCTCTTTATTTTGTCTTCTTGATTTTAGGGGCCACTCTCTCATCCTAGGAAGGGAAGTTTTCACCTTGTTCCAGGTCTTGAGCTTTATATTCATTTGAATTATTACCTACTCTAGATTGTATGAACAGAAAAACAAACAAAATGCGCAGAGGAAGACCCCCCAAAACTCACAGGTCGAGGTCAAGGAGGAAAGCATCAACACAATCTAGAACCCAGTCAAAGAAATTTATGATATGAAAACTATGGGAAATCAAGACCATATTGAAGACTGGTTTCACTCTATCATTTGCTTGCAACATCACTCCCTACTTCAACAATTCTTGGCACCATCCTTAACGGGGAAGTTGGTCTCTCATACCCTAGTATTTATTGACATGCATTTCTCAACTTTAGGTATACATACACTTGAAGCCTTATTTTGAAAATGGTTCCATTGGAAGTACTCTTATACGTAAGCATATTTTATTCTTCAAGGTAGAGTTGGTTAGGGTAGAAAATAGAATAAATAAGTACATAAATAAATAAATAAAATTATATGTAAAAAGAGTTGTGTTTGCTGCAATATGCTGAGTAAATGAATATCAGTGGTAGATATTTAAATTTATTTGTTTATTTAGACATATTATATTGAAATTCATATTTCTACAAACACTCATCACCATTTCAGGAAAAAAATTGCTTGTTTATCATATCTTATGGCTTGTGGGCTTGATAAAATCACTAAAAACACAGTGGGGACAGACATGTTTTGAGGGACCAAATGAGCATATTTCCAAAACTTGTTTCTATAATAAGTATCCCTTTATGTCTACTTTATAATCCCATTTTAATCACTCAAATTGGATTTTAAATAACAAATCTACGACCAAAACATTGACAAAATGTCTAGTAGGCAGCTCAGGAACAAAGTTGGGACAATCAGATTTTGGAGGCCTAAATGACTAGATTTTGGAAACATGTTTCTATGGTATATTACCCTATTAATATAGTTTATAAAAAAATTTAATCACTCAATTTTGATATCATATGAGAAATTTATGACCAAAATATTGATTGTCTATCGTAGATAAACACCCTTAAAACTATGTTTTTCCGGCCATACCTTGGCACATTTGACCCATGAAGTATTCATGTACTCAAAACATGTTTATATTGGAGATATTTACATGAATCTAATTTAATATCTAATTTGAATCAGTTCAATCTGACATAAACGAAAAATTTGTGCTTAAAATATCAATTGTTGGTTTAAGTTGGGAAATAAAAATGGCTCCGTTTTGCAGGTTGTTCTAAGTAAATTTGACATATCATATCATGGAATTTTTAAAAAATGTTTCTATTGGTGATATATCTTTGAATTAGCTTTCATTTGGCTTTGGAATCATTCAAATCAGACGAGAAACAAAGGATTTATTACTAAAACAATGTTGGTTAGTATGTCGACCATTACTCTCCCGCAAGTAACAAATAAGTTTTTCTTTTTTCATCTTTCCTTGGATTTATTTTACCGAGTAATTATTTGTTATTTTTTTTGCATATTTCTTAGATTAAGAGAGCCTGCTCACCTCTCATTTTTTTTTCAGGTCCAAGGAGAATAAAGGAGATCCATTTATGAAAAATTGATTCTTGAAGGCAATTTTAACGAAATAAGGGCATTTCATCCAAGAATCTATTAAGAAATCCAATATATGATATTGATTATTTCTAGGTGCCATGATCTAAAAAATTATATCGTAAGAGCTTGTTGCAAAAAATTTCCAACTATTGTTCACCAACACAGAGAAAACAACATGAAGACTTTTCATCACTTAATGGATTTATAATAGGAGAAATGGGGAATTGATTTCCATTTGAAGATTAAAGTCATTTTTGCTAAAGAAAAAAAAAAAATTCAAAATATCAATTTTCATTCACCATTGAAACCGATTGATGATTCCCAGTTGGCGCGAAAGAGTCATCAAGGGGAAAATGCATCATGTTCAGACGCAAAGAACCAACAACGGTTCATTGTAGTCTATGACAATGCCAATTGTTTCACCTTACCCAAGGGGTAGTGTCATGCCCCCAGGCTAGCGGTAATCTCTCAACCACTCTTGGTGAGGTGCGACACCATCGAACACTTTCTTTTCACCAATACTTATGTTCATGGACTACACCTAACCATATGTACTACTTAGTTTGTGTTTCTCAACCAAGTAATTATTATGTTCCTTTATACTAATGAACACCCATACACATTCATTATCATCAACAATTATACAAGAGAACACAATTGCATAGTATAAAGGGAGGGGAAACTCCCTGAACAATGAGTCTGCCCGAATACAATATATTATATAATCTTTCAATGTTACAAAGCTTTACAAGTATACTTGAAAACAACAAGTTTCATACTTATCCAAAATTACAACTTGTCACACCTCCCTGTGATAACCAAAATTATTTGCCCATGCTGGAAGGGCGCGCCCTCACATGAGCTGCCTACTGCACTTCACAACCAAACCTTGTGCACGATAGGTGGGAAAATCCACCAAGTCACCACGACACCCTCGTCTCCTTCGCACGACAGTCTCACCAACACCACCGTGTTATGTTTTCACGTCGGACGACTTTACCAAGTCTCCACCCATGCTCTTCGTCCGAACGACAGGTGCCCCTACCCACACCCTCACCTTTCCTTCCAAGCTCGTGCTACCGTACGTAGCTGCCCAAGGTTGGGTGCATCAGAATTGCACCTTCCCTTCTTGCTGTGGCTCGCACTTCCCTTTGCACCTCTTCTTCTTTGAAAGACTTGCTCGAGTTCGATGCCCCAAATGCCTCACGCCTTGTTGTATTTGTATGGATAGTTGGGCGAGTTGGGCTGCCCAAGCCGACTCATCCACCATGTAATGAAATGCCCCTACTTCATCACAAATCCTCCATAAACGTGGTCGGCCTTTGCCCAAGTCATAGGTCAGCTCGTGGGCTAGCCAAGCATGCTCACCATGCTATAAACTTCGTCGCTCTCTCCTATAATGCACATTATAACTCATTCCTTCACACATTTTAGTTGTAGAGCTTCGCACTTCCTTCGTTTACCTTTGCCCGTTCACCAAAAAGCTTCGCACATTGTGCCAGTGGGCGTTCCAAGGACCACAGGTCCTTACATCCTCCTCCACCTGAATTCGTTGTCATCCTTGACAAAATCCCATCCTGGTATCCATCCACCAAGATCAACATCAACAACTATCTCATCCTCGGTCCATGATATCAACTTCTCCACATACTGCAAACATCCCTACAACATATGTAGAACCACCATCTCCATCATGTGTCATCCCATCTTGTGAACTATCATCCTTCCTACCTTCCTGATTCCAACATCTCTTTGGTACACTGCTAGCCCCCATGACTTGAACTAGTTGGGTGATCAGTCCAACTGTCGCGCTCAAATCATAAGAATGTCCATCCTTATGCCTTAACCAGTCTATCTCGGATTCTGCCACATCCTCTCCTCACCAAGAATCTCACCCATGCTCAGGTCCATGGAAACTCCATCCCATCTACAACATGTCATGATGCTTGATGCCAAGCCATCCCTGCACCATCTGTCATACCTGCTCAACATGTTTTAAGGACTCACTCCCATGAGCAGCTAACAATGAGCCCCATCTTCTATGTCACCTAAGAAGGTGTGGAGGGAGTAGAGCCTAAAATCTCACCCTCACTAATAATCTCAATCCATCTATCTGGATTCTCTATCTCCATCCTCTATAAATAAGTGATCTAATCCTCCTCTAAGACATTCGGCATCACATATGCCTCATCATCATCATCATCATCATCCTCAACCACTTCTAGCCTTCTTGAAAAATCCAAGATACTATCAGAAAGTGTCCTAATGACCAATGACTACTCGGTATGCTTTGTCTCAACCATAAACTGCTTACTCATATCTTCCATCCACTTCTCATCCTCCATTTACGTCACTGCCAACTTACAATCAGGGTTTGTAACTCCAATGGTTGGAACACCAATGGGTACATCTTCTCTTCCATCGTAAATGTACAACCTCTTCAAATGTGGAACAATCATAGCATCAAATTGTTTCAAGAATTCCATCCCCAGCACATCTTCATAATCATCAATTCGCACTATAGTGAAGTTGACTTTCCTAGTCCACTCACCTAATGTTGTCTCCACTCTTTCAGCTACACCAAGAACACAATCAGGAGGAGAATTCATTGTCTTCATTTGTGCCTTCACTGGTACAAATTTCAGTCCAATCCTTCTCGCAGTATCTTCACTCATGAAGTTGTGAGTAGCCCCACTATCCACCATAGTGAGTATATCAACACCCGCAATCTTCATCCAAACATACTCCAAACTGTTCCTCTTAGGATCCCTCTGAGAGATCACCTCTGTAACAGTAGTAACACCAAGTATCTACATCATCCCCACATAAGCTTCTTCATTCTTCGTAATAGATTGTGCAATAGTGGCCACTTTTGTTCTAGAAGGACAATTCTTCACTGTATGTGGTTCAACACATATCCAACACTTCAAGGCTTTCTTTGTCTTCGACTTATCATCCAATTTCGAAGCATCATCCTTCTTCTTCTCTTTCGGCTTATCAGACTTCTTCTTCCTATCATCAGAAGTCTCATCATAATGCTCCACCAACCTGTCCACAGCAGCAAAAGCTTCCTCAAGTGTTTTAATCTTCTACCTCTTCACTTCATTGTGTTCCCAAGGCTTCAATCCAATAATGAAGTTGAACACCTTTTCCCTCTCTGCCATGTCAGGAAGTTCCAGAACCACACTTGCAAACTCCCACTGATATGTCTGTAGGTTCCCTGTCTGCTTTATGAATTTAATCTTCATCCTTGATTCCCATGTTTCATCCTGAGGACTGAAATGGATCTGCAAAGCCTTCTTCATCTCATCCCACGATGTAATGTCACTAGCACTACCATTGGCAATCTGATTCATTCTCCTTCGCCACCACATCTTAGCATCCTTTGTCAAGAACTAAGCAACCATCTTCACCTTTGTCTCATCATCGGATAGACCCAAGTGCTCCAAGTATTGCTCTATGTCCTAGAGAAAGTTTCCAACAGTTTCCACACTCCTTGTACCATCGTAAGATTCTGGTTCCTTGACTTTCACATGAGGCACTCCTCCACCTGATTTATGCCTCACGGCCCTCTTCAACACCATGATCTCATCTCTAGCTTCATCAAGAGATTTCTACAAGTTCATGGTCTCTGCCAAACCCTGATCTCTTACCTCTTCAATCTCCTTGACCTTCACATCAAGTTGTGTACAGATTAGTGTACTCATGTTGAGTCCAGAGTTCATCAAGCTCTTCCCTCATATTCAAATTGGCCTCTTGACCTTTCACGACCAAGTCCATCTTCTTAGTCCAGTAAGCCTCTAAGTCCTCCATCCTTTCCAACACCTTTTCAATGAATGCCATAGTAGCATCCTTCACACCATGGCTAGACCCAACCTGAGATTCACCTGCCATTGCTAATAGTTTCCTTCTTTTCGATCTAGTTTCCACCATCCAACAGCTTCACCAAGTTGCCTGCAACCATGAACCAACTCTTGTTTCACTTGTCTATGAAACAACTTCCTTCACCTGCAAGTACCTACTTCACTGTCACCAACTTCCAAGTGTGTGCACACTTGCTTCACCCAGCTCCCTGCAAGACTCCTCCAAGTCTTCAGACTAGCTTTGGTACCACCTGTCATGCCCCCAGGCTAGTGGTAGTTTTTCAACCACTCTTGGTGAGGTGCGGCACCACCGAACACTTTCTTTTCACCAATACTTATGTTCATGGACTACACCTAACCATATGTCCTACTTATTTTGTGTTTCTCAACCAAGTAATTATTATGTTTCCTTTATACCAATGAACACCCATACACATTCATTATCATCAGCAATTATACAGGAGAACACAATTGCACAGTATAAAGGGAGGGGCAACTCCCTGAACAATGAGTCTACTTGAATACAATATATTATACAATCTTTCAATGTTACAAAGCTTTACAAGTATACTTGGAAACACCAAGTTTCATACTCATCTAAAATTACAACTTGTCACACCTCTGTGTGATAACCAAGATTCTTTTCCCAAGCTGGGCGGGCACGCCCTCACATGAGCTGCCTACCGCACTTCACAACTGAACCTTGTGCACGATGGGTGAGCGACTCCACCAAGTCACCAAGACACCCTCATATCCTTCACATAGTGGTCTCACCAACACCACCACGTTATGTTTTCACACCAGATGAATTTACCAAGTCTCCACCCACACTCTTCGTCCAAACGACGGGCGCCCCTACCCATGCCCTCGCCTTTCCTTCCAAGCTCGTGCTACCGTGTGGAGCTGCCCAAGGTTGGGCGTATCAGAATTGCGCCTTCCCTTCTTGTTGTGGCTCACACTTCCCTTCACACCTATTCTTCTTTAAAATACTTGCTCGAGTTCGATGCCCCAAATGCCTCACACCTTTATTGTATTTGTATGGATGGTTGGGCGAGTTGGGCTGCCCAAGCTGACTCATCCACCATGTAATGAAACGCCCCTACTTCATCAAAAATCCTCCATAAACATGGTCGGCCTTTGCCCAAGTTGTAGGCCGGCCCATGGGCTAGCCAAGCATGCTTCTCACGCTATAAACTCCATCACTCTCTACTCTAATGCACATTATAACTTGTTCCTTCACATATTTGGGCTGTAGAGCTTTGCACTTCCTTCGTTTACCTTCACTCGTTCACCAACAAGATTCACACATCGTGTCGGTGGGCGTGCCAAGGACCACAAGTCCTTACAAGTAGGGAGTCTCACTCGAGGTGTGTCGCGACCAGAAGTAAGAAGGGTTCATCATGGAGTCAAGGGAGCACCAACCGAAGCATTAAACGATAATAGATATATAACATTACACACATAGTAAAGATAACAACATACCATCTAATAAACAAGAACTACTAAATGCATGTATCTAACAAGATGTTTCAAAATTTTCAATGGGTCATCACATCAGATATATTTATACACATTATACTTCGCAACCATTCTAGACGCTCCTTCCTATCAATTCAATAGTAAAACAATATAATACATCTTGGCATTCGCCACAAGTAAACATAGGGAATACTTGTTTATAGAATCACAGGCTTGATCTCAGTCTCAAAGGTCCTGCTCAGCTAAACTCCTACCTTCTGGTATTAAACTGCTACAACCAACTATCCTCTCTGCAACGCCAACTTCAACAACCTCACCAACCAACCCCTTTTCCTTACTGGCCTCTCCTTTTATATTTCTCTTTGCCACCTGGACTACAAATTCTTGCTCGACTGTTCTTTCCCTTGGCTGCTCCTCCTCCTTCCTGTCTGCTCAATTGCCTTTGTCTTTTGCTGCCATCTTGTCGCAATCCTTCCGAAACTTCCTATTCCTGCCTTGATGTCTAGCTGACTCCCCCTCAAGCTAAACATTTCTACCACCCATTTCCTCATCATTCTTTGGTCAGCCAAAATTGATAAAAAATTTCACAAAATTAAAACGAAGGCCCCAACAAGCCCTAACCACAATTCATTGACTTGCACATGAGTCAATTCATTTGAACCTCAGTCAGGCTTGCTGGCATTTCAATGGGTTCTTTGGTTGGTGGCTACGTTATCAACTGTACTGGTTCTGTTGACTATTGGGCTAATGCTTCTTTCACTTGTACCAATGCTGGCAAATTGGCATATTTTCCCACTGCACTTTCCTCCTTCTAAGGTTCCCCCATTTCAAACAAAGGCTTCAACTCCGAAATAACTATCGTGGTTTGTTGCCTTAATTCTCTGTACTTCTGAATGGCAGTTTCCAATCCGGCAAGGATTGCGTCTACATGTTGAGTGAATTCTTCAATTGAATTTGATGTTAGCTCTATTGGCCATTGGCTTTGGAGGTTGACCCATTGTTGTCCACTCAAGTCACAAACCTCTTTTAGAGTTAGAACCTGCATCTAGACTGGTGGCCGCAGGTCTCTAATCACCTTCTTTGTTTTTGCAGACTCTTCCTCTATTTGATCAACTTGGGCCTAGATTGTGTCAATCCGGTTGTTGATCTATTGCAGGTGGGCAGGGTCTATACAGTCCTTTTTGCTGGTGCATAATGTCTGTATTTTCTCTCTTATTGGGTAGACCAAGTGATTTTTTGATGCCAGGATTCCTGGCCAATCATGGACTTTGTTCATAAGAGCATAATCATCCACGAGGGCATCAGCTAGTGCTTACTTCTTTGCTTCTACTTCAGTGATTTTTCCCTCGATAGTCCTCGTGTAAATCTCTACTAGGTTTGGCAATGTTGATCTTACCGTCTCCATCTTCCTTTTCATGTCGGCATTAGTAGCTACCAGGTTTGAGCATGCTTCTTGAATGTGGTCGCAACAATTTACTAGTGTGCAGGTCGTGATGTCTATCGATGCCTCTATTTTTCCATTGATGATTGTTGGCCATAATGAATTGAATCTTTGCGCGACCTGATCAACCTAGGATTGCAAATTTGTATTTGCTCACCTCAAGTGATCGTGCTCTCCTGTTACCTCTTGCAATTGATTTGTATGCTACTCATGCTCCTTGGCTAGATCCTCATGGATCTTTTTTACCCTATGCATTGCTTGCTATATGAGTGTGAATAGTTAAGCTGATGATCAGTGTTGTAGTGTGTCGGCTTGCATGGCGTTGGGCTCAGGCAAATGATGTTGTATGGGTAGGCCATTAGTGATGGATTTTTCAAAGTGGTAAGTGGGTGAATGAGCTTGTTGTGACTGCAGAGTGAACTATGTAGTGGGGGGGATAATGCTAGGTTTTAGGACCACTATAGAATTTATAGGGAAAAGTGGTTGGTATGGCTCAATCCTCTCTCCCTACAAAACAGTGTATGGGCTTCCTCCTTGTGGTGGGTCTGACCCAAGAATTAGTGATGAAAGTGATGTTGGTTGTGTACTGTTAGCAAAAGTGGTGCCCTTTGCCTGCCTGCCGACTCAACTTATGTTTCCATAGTTGTTCATCATTGGTCAGATAGGAGGGTTTCTGAAAGGGTAATGGAGGTGGAGGCTATGTGCGGGGAGGATTCCCATGACTAATGCAAGGCAGTGGAAGTGGTAGTAGGAATCTCTTCAATTATGGGGGATGTGGAAACTGAGTGCTCGACCTCGTCAGTAAGGTCGACAACTAGGGGTGGTGGAGCAATTTTCAGTTTTTAATGGCCAAACTGTGAACAACTCTTTTCTTCTTTGACTTAGGGACCGTTGGCTGAGATGGTGTGTGGGCTACTCCCGTGGGGAGTTTCATGGCCAGTGGGGTTATGATAATGGGTGAGAACATAGTAGAACCTTGAAATTGGGCAGGATAATTTCTCTCACTTGATTGTCCTTCAAAACTTGCAATTGTTTTCCTCAGCTCAAAGATTTTCTCCTCCATCTGAAGTACCATTGGTTGGAGGACATCTTTGGCTCGCCTTTTCCTGCTACTTTCTGTTGCATCTCCCCCCTGCACCTGCTGCTTCAAGGCCCTGAACAGATAGTTTTATTTCCCATCTGTGATTTCGTAGGCCACTCCCTGCCATGATCCCACCTCCTTGTGTAGTGCTCTTGCCGTCAGAGCGAACCTCTGTGGCCTCATCTTAAATGTATCCAGGTGGACACACCGTGGTTTAAGATATGTGTGTGCACGTGAGGTTCCGAACCAGACCTTTTCTGAAAATTCATCCAGCATAGTTTTTGGTATCCTCTGTGTTGACCTTATGGTGGTTAGCATCAGTTCATACCAATCCTTGAAAGCTACCACATTTATCTCTTTCATGTTGGGGTCCCCCGACGTCGTCCATTGTTCATAACAGAGTGTTATTAGTTGTCCTTCGACAATTGTCAGCATTTCCCTTTCTTTCGGTGGCCTCCATTTCCACATTGCGAAAGACATCAAAATGTACCCAAACAGGAAATTGGTGCTCTACCTATATACATCTTCTCATGCTTCAAAACGTTCATTAAGAACAAACACATGTTAAGTACCTCTCCTTGGCAACAATGTTCCGCAACCGAAATTGCATCCAGTGTGCATTCATTCTTTGCAAAATGTCTCATGGGTTTGCCTGCTATGATGTAGTAGGTGAATCTGATGTCAACTTTGTTGATTATACCCAACTATGCTCCTCTTCCACACCACTCAATCTCATACCTTGCATAGTAGTTATCTTCGGTCTGCTTCTTGGCTCTTTTAGCCCCTGCCTGAAATATTATGCTGACTGCGTTCCCTCCTTCTGAAACATTGTTAGATGATGAATATCATCTACATGAATGGGGTACTCCTTGTCAATCCATAGTGATCCTCCATGCATCCTACTCGCCAAAAGTCTAGTACATTGCATTATGGTGAACTGAGTGGTGAAAACAGGTAAGCTTCTTAAATGGAGTAAGGTCGACCTCTGTATTCCTTTGAAATCCTCCTTAACTCTAGAGGTCTTGGTTCCATCCTCCCTTTGGATGTCTTCTGTATAAAATTCCCTCTTCAGAGTTGGGAACTGCAAACAACCCATAAGATTGTTGTCGAACAAAATTGCCTTATCGTATTTCCCATACAAATTGTTGACCAGCTCAATTCGTTCATTTAATGGATCCTGTGGAGCTGATACAATTCCCTTCACCATCTCCCTTTATCTCTGGTAAATAATCTTCATCTAAGGTTTCTCGTTTTTGTGTCTCTGCAGCTATTTTTTACAGCAGACCTCTAATTCTTCTGCTATCTGCAATTGAAACTCTAGAATTTCCTTCATTATCTTGGGAGTTAAGTAGTTAAGCTTGACACGACGTTTCCTGACTGGACCTTAGCAACTGATTACTCTAGAAACTTCCCCATGTGTTCTAGCCATACTTTTCCACCGTTGGCTAACCTAGATAGGACAACCATGACGTGGACTGAGAAAGGACAAAGTGGGCTACATGGTGTATTTATTTTGTCGTGATGGGGTTATTTATTAACTAAATTCATGCTTAATGGGAAAATATATTGTGGATCCTACTTTGACAATTGCATTATTGGTTACTTATTATGGAAATTACTACTGGTACAACATAAAGGACAGGTATAGAGTGTGATCATAAAGAGTGGAAAAAGTGCATTCCTATGTGTACTTTGCTAACTGTGACTACATGTGTGACTACTAATTCTACTTCCCCCCCCTGGACCATAAATGGGTTGCGGCACGCTGATGTTGTTGTCGCAACCTTATTGACATCCTGCTTATTTCTATGATAAAATAATGACTCTACCTAGTTTCTTAAAATAATTGACTAACTCTTATTACCTCCTAACTACTTGCGAGCTCATTTCCAAGAACCTCTTTTACTTTGAGTTATATCTTGTGGAAGGGATTCAGGCATGCACCATTTACCCATCCATGCAGCATGACTCTATCTAATTGTGCCAATCTCACTGCTCAAAAATATCTAATTTATGTAGCTATAAAGGGGCCCAACCAGTTCATTTGTAGTTTCCCTAGGAATTTCTGGAACTTGTTGTCATATAGTAGTACACGATCCCCAACTTCGAATGTCTTCTTTCTAATATACCTATCATGCCAAGCTTTTTGCCTTCTCTTCTCCATTGACTGATGAAACTTGGCCAAGAATTGGGATTCATCAAGTTCCATTAGTTGACTCAGTCTCTCTCTCAGGGCCATATTGTCCGTCATTCCCATTGCTTCAGATTTGAACATGCTTGGTATTATGAATTTTGTTGGCACCGCCACTTCCCTTCCATATAATAGCTGAAACGGAGTTTGTTTATGATGTCTCTTCACCATTTTTCTGTACGCCCATAGATTTGTTGGTACTCTTTCATCCCAGTCATCCCTGTTGGCCGATACTATATTTGCTATACCTTTCTCCAAGATTTTTTTGAATGCTTCAACAACATCATTTGCCTATGGGTGATACAGACTACTCTTGTTATGTTGAATCATGAAATTATTAAGAAGAGTCTCAATGGTTTCATTTAGAAAATGTGTTCCTTGGTCACTTGTGAGTCTCCTCGAGCATCCCAACCTTGAGATTGTGTTCTCGAAAAAAATCTTGTGGCAATGTTTGTTGTGCAGTCCTTGATGGGTGTTGCTTCTGCCCACCTAGTGAGGTATTTTGTTGTGCTTATTGTGTATATTGCATGGGAGTGCCTCACTAGTGGTGTAATTGGTCCAATGAAATCTATTGCCCATTTTTCAAATATTTGCAACATGTGAATGGGATTTAAAGGTAGCTCATCCGATCAAGAAGGATTTCCAACCCTTTGACATACATTGCAACTCTTAGCAAATTCTTTAGAATCTTTATTAATGGTCAGCCACCATAGTCCTTCTTGCAGTATCTTCCTTGCGGTAGCTTTACCTCCCACATGGACTCCTGCGAATCCTGCATGAAATTCCCATAGTACATATTTTATTTCATACTGAAGGACGTAGTGCCTCAATACTTGATCTAAGCCCATTTTGTAGAGGTGCCCTGCAATTAGTTGGTAATCTATTGCCTGCGATCAGTTGGTAACTATTGCCTTTACTATTAGGTGTCGCTTTTGTGCTACTGTATATCCTTCTGGGCAATGGCATGTTGTTAATAATGTGGTGATCTCTTCTAGGTGATCCGGGACTACCTCTATTCTGAATAAGTTGGCCTTGGGCGATCGATCATCCACTGCTCCTTCATTGTCTCCTGTCTCCAGTCGTGACAAGTGGTTTGGCCCCACATCCAGTCTATCATTTTTTATGACCACCTCGAAATTAAATTCCTGGAACAGAAACAACCATCAACATATTCTACCTTCCAGTACTGGTTTGTTTAACAAGTATTTCAGTGCGGAATGGTCTGTAAAGAATTTGAATGGCGTTCCCAACAAGTAATGCCTAAAATTTTAAAGAGAATAAACCATGGCCAAGGCTTCCCTCTTCGTTGTTGTATAGTTTTTTCCGCACTTGACAGCTTTCTGTTGTCATAATACAGCTAGTGGTCCATATTTTTCTCCCCTAGCTATGCCAAGACCACTCCTGGCACTATCCCTGACATATCAATGTGCACATGGAACATTTTGTTCCAATCTGGATAGACAAGGATAGGGGCACTTACCAGCCTTTCTTTCAACATATTCAGTGTTGTCTAACAATTCTCATTCCAAACAAACTCTTCCGTCTTCTTCAGCAACTTCTCCATTATGGCTGTGATTAATGCATAATTCCTGATGAAGTGTCAGTAGTACCCCATATGGCCCAAGGTTGACCTCAGTTGCTTCATGTTACGAGGCGGGTCCATGTTGACAATTTCTGCAACCTTCATTGGGTCTATGCATACTCCATCCTTGTAGACGATATGGCCTAATAGTGTTCCAAATGGGACCGCAAAAATACATTTCTTGAGGTTTAAGGAAATTTGCAGTTGTTAGCACCTTTCAAACATAACCCTTAATAGGCTCGTGTGTTTCTTCAGTAGGCTATACACTATCTAGTCATCCATATAGACCTCTATAAATCTGTGAATGTAGTCTTGGAATGCAGCAATGAAAATCCTTGAGAAGATCATTGGTGCATTCTTTAATCTGAATGGCATTACATTGTATGCATATGACCCCCACTCAGTAGCAAATGTTGTTTTCCTTTTATCTTCCTCGGCTATTCGAACTTGATGGTAACTCAAGAATTTGTCTATAAATGAATATGCTTCGTTCCCCACCACATTGTCCAGGACCTCATCACTAAAAGGTGTCAGAATGGGTCATGAACACATGCATTGTTGAGACTTCTGTAATCAATGCATACTCTAATTTTGGTCACATCCTTCTTGTTTTCTATGACTATTGGACTTATCCACTCTGCTTCATCTACCATAAATATAATCCCTGCTTCCAACATTTTGTTTATTTCCTTCTTAACTTTCTTCTTCACCCTTGGGTTCAATCTAGGTGGTTTGTGTTTTATCGGATGGGAATATGGACTTAGAACAATCTTCATCTCCCATATGTCTCCTTTTATCCCCTTAGGTCCTGCTATTGAAGCTCGAAATAAGTCTTGGTATTCTTGTAATAGGTCAAAAATTTATTTTGTGATCTATTCATCCTAGTAGTCTCCTACAGATGCCATTTTGGGCTTATCCTCCATCCCAACATTTTGTTTTCTCAGTTTCATTGGTAGAAGGTGAGAACCTTCTCTTGAGGGGCTCTCCCAGATGTTTCTTTCTCCTTTTGTTTACTTCAAGGTAAGGTGTTTCAATCTGTCTAAGCCATCCTCTTCTAGCTCTCTACATCTACCTTGTCATAGGTCGCATATTCTAGAGAATCCATGTCATACAGACACTACAGAAAAATTTCATCAGGACATCCTTCAACCAACTGTCCTAGGGCAAACAGAACCCTTTTGATCGCCTCGAGTGTCTCAGTCATGCATTCCTCATTACCTCTAAATGAAAAGTTGCTAACAAATTATACCTACAAAACACCCCAATCCATAGTTTGCCGATGGAGTTCCTCCTATACATACCAAGCTCTAGAATAGTTCCCAGGGTATGTATAAATACGTGTACCCACAGATCCTTCGTTATTCCCTATTTTTTCCAATATTTTATGCAATCGTCGATGTGCCTCTCGGGAATTGAATTCCCTTTGTATCTCACCTTATCATGTGTTTGGTCTTCATCCTAGGAAAATATTTCCTTCATGGCTTGCTTGATGCTCATCGAGTCCCTTAGTGCACTGCGTGCATTCTCCACCATCTTGTTGGTGTTTCCATGAGAGTGATATCAAGAAAAGGAATCTTTTGATCCTCCACCATTTCCCTATCTACCCTGTTGAAGAAGGTGTCCACCGGTTCAATGTTGTAGTACTTGGGATAGTCAATTATCTCCATTCCTATCCAATTTACTCAATTTATCATTGCATAGTGTCTATTGTTTAGTTCATACCCGCATTGCTGCCATGCATCCCATGCAACTTCCAAACTGGTCTCTAAGCTTTGGATACTTCTCTAGCTGACGAATCCTCCTATATTAGGATTTATGTAATCTTCCCTCTTTCATGTTGTTAGAATGTATAGTTGGTCTAACATTCCTGGTTCATCCTTATCATCTACTGGTTCTGTGAACCTAGGTATTTGATAAGGGTCCAAGGGTAGGATCACCCTCATTCCTTTTGCTTCAAAACTCATTAGCTCTTTCTTTAGGTCAATGACGACATATTTTTCATAGGCCCAATCGATCCCAAGGAGCGCTAGGTATGGGTCCTTATCTCCCATTATGTCAATTACCTCGAATTCAGTGTGCGCCTTCATCCCAGCCACATCTACTTCCACATTTTCTAACCTTCCAATGGGCAGTATACAATACTGGTTTGCCATTCTTAGTTGAATCGGTGAGTATTTCAGTTGCGGCTTCCCCATTACTTCCCATGTTTTACTAGGTAGGATGTTGACATCCAATCTCAAGTCTAGCATTGTGTCCCTTATATTGAATCACGTAACCTGAGCATTAATTCAGAATTCCTTTCTGCTTCTCTTTTTGTTTCATCTCACTCTTCTGGAATGCTTTTTTGGTAAGTTGGAAAGTGATCATTCCACTTCCCCTTCCTCCACTGATAATGCAGCCTTTAAACTTTTATGCAACTCCTTCAACATGTATTTATCTTCGACAATATTTAGGAATAGTTTAAACCATTATTCAATCAATTGGTTATGATCAAGCACGTGGCCATTCGGTCTCTAGTCTTACCTCCTCTCAGTCAACCCCTCGAACAGCTTAGCCACTTCATGATAATACTGCTTTTGGTGCTTAGGCTGATACACTTTCTTTGGATATGTCGCTTTAACAATCAACGATGGGTCTGTTGTGCTACAATCCTCCCCTGTCTTCTTTCCTCCTCATGTGAATATATTAATATTTGTTGTGGGAAGACCATCATCGGTATAAGGTTCGAAATTAACCATCTTAGCCCCTTTTCTCCCACTTTCCAATGAGTTTCAGGCAATCCTCCATGACATGGGTATTAATCCTACATTGTGAGCACTAGGGACTCCTAGGGAGCAGGCATTCCATGTAACATGTCCTTCTTGGTCGCAGTTGTAGCACCTTACAGGGAATCTTCCTCTCGTTCTTCCTCCTCTCTCATTTCCACCTCGTCCTCCCTGGTTTGACTCATTAATTCTAAACGTAGATCTATCTAGCCATTCTGCTAGAGCATCCAGTGCTAGATATTGGTCAGTGTGATTCGTTGTAGATGCATAGAACACATAGTAGTTGTTATTGGGGATGTTGGAGTACTTCTGCAATATCGATCACATCCATGGCAGATGTCCATACATTCTACAGATTTCGTAATAGTCCTGGTTATTCATTCCTACAAAAACTTCTTCCGCTTCGACTGCCGCCGCAACTCTTGCAGTTGGTGGGGTCCCTGACAACCCCGCAAACCCCCCTGGATGATTAATTCATTTCAACCTTAGGAGTTTTGTTGCAACATGTCCTTCCACCATGTAGTGGGTGCACCATACTTTGGGTCTAGCTGGTCACACTGGTTGAAGATCCTTCGGCTTCTCCATTAAAGTTGTGATCTAATTCTAAAGGCCCATGATTGACGGATCTTGCAAGCTCGTCCCTCCCCAATATTCATGAGGATATCTAGCCATGGCCTCTATGTGTGGTGCTTGCTCCAAAGCATCTTGGAGGGTTCCAATTTTCTGTTGCATTAATGGCATTTTAGTTAGGGGCAAGAGTGCCTTGATAAACTAGTCCCGCTAGTGATTTAGGTCCATAGTATAACTCATCTTAGCAATGGCATCCTTAAACCTTTGCATGAGTTCCCAAGTCATCTCACCCTCCTTCTGCTTGATATCCCATAGTTTTGATAGCCCTTGCTGATCTATCCGGGGTACTTTGAATTCCTGCACAAATCCTCTCTTGATATCATCTACCATGGGATTTTGGTTCTTCTTCGCTTTTATAAACCAACATAGAGCCCTCTCCCTCAACATGATATGGAACTCCATTGTCCTGATGTTTTCTGGAGTCTGACGTGCTCTCCAAATAGATTCACAGAGATCCCAGTGTTGTTCTACGTCCTCCTTTCCCCTCCTTGCAAACTCTGGATATTTGGTAAAAGATCCTACCATACTGACATGGGTATGAGCTAGCAATGCAAACCCTTTTTTCCTTGGTTGTTGGGATCCTTGTAGTCCCAAGTTACTAATACTATTGGTTCCCTTATTTCTTCCAATATTAAAATTGGCATTGTATTTCTCACGCGCGCTATGTACCTATATTACCTTGGCTAATTTAATAACAAATTTCTCCATATTGTAATAAGGTACCGGGGACAAGTTAGGAGAGACGCAACCTGTATCTAGGGGGTATTATTGATGACTCCTAATGGATGCCTCTCCTTCATCAAATAGTCTTCTCATAAAGTCACCCATGTCTTATTCTCTCTCCTCTCCATACCCACTTGGCAT
The DNA here is from genome assembly GCA_000404065.3 of Pinus taeda. Taxonomy (NCBI): domain Eukaryota; kingdom Viridiplantae; phylum Streptophyta; class Pinopsida; order Pinales; family Pinaceae; genus Pinus; species Pinus taeda. The sequence continues at coordinate 208,282 of APFE031308022.1, read as the reverse complement.
TTCCCCTTGTGATATCCCTCCTACAATTTGTAAGGAAGAGCCCTTTCCATCCTTATGGCTGCTATACCTCCTATCACTAATATTGCTCTATTTTGCATCTTCCTTTTCTCCCCCTTTTTCTTGGGGCTTTCCCAATAACACTCCTACTTGGTGGGGTCCCGTCTCTCTTTTATTTAGATTCTGAACCACTCTTGCCTGCCACTTATCCGCTAGCAGTGCTCTCCTTTGCGCTCTGACATCTCTAACTTTCTTTAACCCTTCCCCATCCATCCCTTTAGCAACATCTCTATTCCCCAACTGGCAGCGTTCCCCACCTTAGGTCCTTCCCCTAGTACTGGGGTTTTACACTACCATCTTCGCGGTGGGTAAGGTTTTATAGACATATTTGGGCACTGCAACCCCAATATTATATGCCGATAAAATAAGGGCTCTTTAACCCCTAAAAGTGTTGTTTCATACCCTAAAGGATCATGGTCAACTGATTACATCATTCCCCAATAGTTCCACCTAAGAAACCACTTAGAACTAGCCAAAACTAGACCATACTGACTACTCCACTACCAAGGTGCGATGCATACTGACTCCTACACTAGCCAAGTGTGATGCATACTGAACATGCCTTCTGTGGGGTGCGATGAGCAAGAATGGACAAATTTCTGAGACAATTTGCTAAGTGGATGCTCAGGAAATCTTCTAGAAACTTCTACTATGACACTTGCCTCTCTGAATTCACCCAGGGATGAGTAAGAGATCCAAGAAATCTCCAAGTGGAACCAAGAACAACAAGTGGAATGACACTAATCAAAAACTCAGAGATGACTCACACCCTTGCAAACATCTATAAATGGATCCCTCATCTGAGAGATATAGAGGCTAGAATTTTGTAATTTGTAGGGAAGTGCTGATAGTTTGTCTTTGAGAAGGAACATTGTATTGTTGGGTGATCTTGCTGTTGATGAGGTGAAGAGGGCTTTGATGCTGGGAGGATGATGCTAGATCAGACAGCTAGGTTTTAATTCTCCCTTCTATTTTAATAAAGTTCTTTGAGTTTTCCTCCATACAATCGTGTATTTGTGAATGTTGTTATTTGTGAATACCATTGTATGTTCATTGTATTTCTAATTCTGCAATGCTTATGATATAATAGATCGAGATGCTTTGATGGCGTTTTGTTACTTTGTCTCTACAGGTATTCTCTAAGTGGGATAAGTAGGAAAGGAGTCACAAGCTCTGTCAAGAGGTAGAGAGTTCAAGCAAGGAGTCAAGCAGAAGATCCAGGTTGGTTCCTTTGAATCTCGCTTATCTATCATACATAGAGGAAATTCCAAATTGCTTTGATTTTTTATTTCTAGGATAGCTACCAATCCTAGAGGGCTAACAGATCAAAAAGACACTAGTTTTCCTAAAAACAAAGTGGCAACTCCGCTGGGGAGCGAATAGTTTGTTTTGTTGTTGTTGCTTGCTTTATAAACTATAGACGGAGCCTGAAGTTAGCTAGATAGCCTTCAAACTGCTCTTTCTCTACAATTGCAAAGTAGATGAATGCTGTTTCAGTCAATCTTTGGTTTAGTTTATGAATTGAACATCTGACTTACAAGCATTCTAGATGCCCTTTTGGTATCTCAGTCACCTCTCAAGTTCATACCCCTGTACTTTTTTGTTTACTGTCCATCATAGCTCAGCTTAACTCACTAAAATCAGGTGAAAATTTGAGCCAAAACCCATCTCAGTTGCGCTCCCTAGCCCATTGCATTGTCTGTCACTGTGAACCAGTATGCATCACACTTCTTGAGTGTAGCAAGTGTGATGCATCCCTATTTTTGTGAAGCACAGGTGTGATGACTGAGTAATCCTATTTCTCTCCTTGAAATTTGGGGTTTTTTGTCTTTGTTTTCAGCTCTATTTAGTTGTTTTTGCTACTTATAAACAGTATCTCATTGCTAAAGCCTGGTTGCATTACATTGTTTAGCCTCCCTTGATAAGGATTAGTAAATTTTTTTATGTATTTGTCCATCATTTACAATCCTTTGTCGAAAATTTACTTAAATTTATTTGTCGTTTTGGTGCAAAAAGTGTCATAACGGTCGTTTTTGTGTCAAAAAGAGAAGTGTTGTTGAGTCTTCCTTCTCTAGGTAGTCGATTGAACTTTTTGTCTTGTATTTGATTTGATTTGTTGTTATTCAAAGTGTAGAAAGCATTTTCTATTTGAAATTGAAAAGTGTCATTTATTCTTCCTTTCCATTTTGAAAAGAAATTTTCAAAATGTCGCTTTGAGTGAAATGTTTCAAATCTATACTTAGTTCTCTTTTTTCGCATTCCTCACATTAAGGGAACGAAAAAAAACTACATGCATTTGAATTTTGATTTAGACTATGTGTGAAAGATGATTTAGGAAAAGTGCATTTAGTGTGTGCTCTTTGCTCTTTGTTTGAAAGAATCGTAATCTTCTTTCCTTAGTAGCTAGGATTTTCATTGCTAAAAATAAACAACGATTGTTTATCATTGTAGATTGCATTTAGGAATTTTACATCTGCATCACGTGGTGAACCATTCAAAGGAAAAATTCTAAACAAGATCAACTCTAAAATAAATTTCAATGAACTTAACAATGCTTTGGAACCTAACGCAACACATTTAGGGGTCTAGGCTAGAGACATGTTCTGGCATCGTAAAATCTAGTAATTATCATTTTCATCGAAGGTTGGGTGATTCCTCGTCTTTGATACGACAAGTGCTAGCATGGACTTGTGCTCCCGTACCATCAAGTATATGTTAGGAGACCACAATAGGCTTATATCCTTTATCCATAGGAAGTTGTGTCTGTCGCCCTATCAATCGCAATGCACTGAACACAACATTCGGGAAGATTGACTGTCGTACATAAGTCCTTGGTAATTTCTCTTTAATTTATCACCAAGGTGTATATTGCAGTTTTGGTGATTGGTTTGGTAATCCCTCTATCTAGATTGCTAGAGTAGTCACTTTCATTCCTTTTCGACTCCTTAAAAGAAAAGGTCCATCTAAGCACTTGTCACTTCATGCTCATTAAAAATCGAAGGGAACTAGAGTCATCTTTAGCTTTTTCTCGACTCTTAAAAATTGAAAAAGCAAAGTTGTGTCAAAGCGTCATTAAAATTTATTTAATTCATAATAACATCCCTATTCCTTCATTGCTCTTAGGTTGAGATAATGGAGTCCACCAATCATGGAATCCCTCTTGAGGGGAAGCCTAGTCCATTTTCTTCTTGGGGAAATATTGGTGCTCCGTATATGGCCACATTGTCCCTTCCAGGAATCACAAATTGGTCTACCAGTCTAGATTTTCTTAACCTCTATCTTTCAAAATACCGTGATTCCTCAGCAATTGAATCAGCAACCAATTAATACTAAAGTTGACCTTTCGCCTTCTTCTTCATTTGTTTCTCCTTCCCCTTCTTCCTCTTCGCTTGGTGAAAATAGCGATGATAGTAACCAGGTGACTGAGAAGAAGAAGAAAGGGAAGGAGAAGAAGAAGAAGTCAGTTAAGCAAGGGGGAAACCATGCAGCATTTGGTGAAAAACCGCACACTGAACTTTCCAAACCCAGACATCCATGTATAATTTGCAAAGGAGACCATTTTCATCGAGAATTTCTGTACATTCCTTGGATCTTGAGAGAATGGTCCCCCGTTTCACACCATATGGTGTCATCAACCTCTGGTGATCATGTTGACAGCACACCTTCAACTAGTAATAGTGAAGTTCACCGACAGAAAGGAAAGGTCAAAACTCCATGTAGGCTATGTGAAGGGGACCATACCCTTCCTCATTGTCCCTTTTTGGATGAGGCCAAGAGAATCTTGCATAATTGTCCTGTTTCACTGCAGCGACTTCCTCCTAGATACAAGAAACTCTCACCAAGTCCTTTATTAGTTGAAAATCTGACTGACATAACTCAATCGTTGGTCGAAACACTTATCATTGAGAGTGAATCTTCTAAGTCCATACCAGACCAAAGTCAACAGTTCGAGATGGTAGTTGACCCAGTTTTACCTTTAGAAGGTCCACCTTTAGATGATACCATTCCCAAAGAGAATGAGAATGATAGTGTTCAAATTATTTTTGTTACTTCAGATTCCGATGAACTTGGGGGCAATCCACCTATTCCTTCACAACAGGAAGAGGATCCCCCAATACCTACTACTCAACGGGTTAATACAATCGTTTATTTGGTACCCCTTGCAAGTAGTCTAGTCACTTCCTTTGATTGGAACCAATTAGCAAGATCCCACCTTCCTTCTAATGTACCATTCTGGATCATAGCACAAGTTTACAAAATGATCATGTCTGGCACTATCATAGATGAAGGGGCATCAGTGAGTCGCCTTTCCTCAACTACTTGGAAAGCGCTTGGTTCGCCATCACTTATGCCTGTTACTCAGAATTTGTCAGGCTTTAACAAAGGAACTAGTCAACCATTAGGGATCCTTCCTAAGTTACCGATTACTTTGATGAGGAAAAATATTCACTTGAATGTGATGGTATTCCAAGGACCGTTACATTACAATCTACTCCTTGGGTGTGACTATGTTTACAACATGGAAGCTATTGTCTCAACACTCTTTCGAGTGATGTGTTTCCCGCATGAAGGAAAAATTGTCACTGTTGACCAACTTTCATTTCCCGGTTCAAGCATAGCTTCAAGTCAAACATCATCCCTAAGTGGTCCTTTTGTGTTGAGAATGTCTCTTCAACCTTCATTCCATCAGCCTAATTACCACAAGTAGTCTGGTGAATGTAACGAAGCTTAAGGGGCATGCACCCTTGTCTGCTTTGGTAGATGAATCCAGATAAAAAGATAGGTTTCCCTATAAAATATGTGATTGGAAGTGTTATCTCACACCATTCACCTTTGTCTATTTGATGGACAAATCCAAGGAAGTATTTTGTCTAACCGTTCAAAAAAATAACCCTGCTTAACCGTAGTGATTTCCATATGGTTACTGGAGACTCTCCTTTTCTCAATGTCTGGGGGCATGCAAAAAATTTTATGCAAAAAAAAAACACATATTTCATTTTTTAGCTTTTTAGATTTTTAGCTCTTATCTTTTTAATTTTTTAGTTTGTCAACTTCTTAGGTTAGGTGATTGGTCTGACACACCATTCACCTTTGTCTGCACTACAGACGAAGCAAAGGAATTGTTTTGTCCATTTGCTGATGAAACTATCCTACCTAACCTTAGTAGTTCCTTAGCTTTTAGTTTTTTGTAGCTTTTTAGCTTTTTAGTTTTGTCATTTCTAACTCACATAAAAAGAAGCTGAGCATATGTTATCCCACAGTTCAAGCTCATTAAAAAATGAATCGGGCCGTGAGCAATGTTATCGCATGGTTCGAGCTCATTAAAAAATAAACCTACCAGTGAGCATATGTTCCCCCAGAGTTCAATATCGTTAAAAAATGAACCCACCTTCAGTAAATAACCTTTGTGATTGCCATAATATCAACCTTTTGAGCCTTTGTTGTGTTCCTGCCATCACCTCCATTCTTTTGGCCGATCATATGCTTCCACTTGATTGTTTACCTTTTTGAGTAACAATTGCGACAAGTGGTCCTGTTAGCCACCCTCTTCACATCACCATGTTTTGAAAAGTTCCAATCTTACCCAGAACCAATAGCTACCCTGAACACCACTCGTTCCTAAAAAAAACGAGTCTACTTTAAACTCTTTTCAAACTAGTTAAATATGAAAAGATTGTCAAGCTATTGGCCTCTCCATCTTGCTAAAGTGATTGGAAGTGCCATCCCTCCTATATATTTTAATATTTTTCAGACCTGAGGAATTATCTCACGAAAAAGTTTGAGCGCTTGTCTTTTTGGCTCACTAAAGTTATCGAAAAAATCATCCCTTTCGTATTATTTTATCCTTTTTTGGACTTAACTGATTATGCTACGAAAAAGAACTACTGGAGTTTCCTTTTCATCCATTTTCAAACTCTCTAAACACGAAAAGGACCGAGGTATCCTTGTTGTTAAACTCGTTAAAACAATAACGACAAACTTTTCCACCCAGACAAGAACGAGTTTCACTGTCACTAGGCTGACTAAAACATAGCGACAAGTTTGCCCGAAGGGAAAATTATAGAACAAGCATATGTTATCCTCCTCAAGCTTGACAAAAATAAAGAGGTATTGGTCAACAATGACTGGGGAAAAAGGGAAGAAAACTTAAGGAATTTTATTCGTAGCAGGTCACTCTTGAACATGACACTTTCACTCCATCACCATGACTGGGTCAAGTTGGGTTATTCCATTCACCGATCATATCACCATTGGTCCTCCATACCATCCATATTTTGGGGTTAATGCTATCAATCCAACTCAGTGTCACCAGTATGTTCAAGAGAATTCATTCAAAGAATTCACCATCCAATTAATTCCTCATCCACTGCAATACCTTCACCCTCCATTTTTCATGGCCGCCATTGCTAAACCTCGTATCCTCAGATCGTTTTTCACCTCCAGAAAATCATTTGCTTCATTTCATGTCATTGATGTGGGATACATAAAGGCCCTCCTACGATGGGTCACTTCTTGTTGACATCGGCTCATTATCCAAGAAGTTGACTTAGAAACAACCCTTACTTTGAAGCTTGCATGCCTCAATGGCAAGTTTCTCACTTCCAGTGACAGGTTTACATCAATGGCCTTCGACTGAAAGATTTTGTGTGGTGTTTGACATCGGATCATATATTCACACCACGTGAATTGTATTGTAGTATCTTGAGGGTCATTATCATTATCGGTGATTCCTCTCACATCTATTAACAGCTTACATTATTGGCTGGTAATCAGGCGATGTCTATCCATGTTCGACTTCAGGACATCTTTTCACATGGATCTACTTGTACATCAGGTGAAGATTGAACGAATTTTAATACCCCAGATCTAGTTGCATCCATCTGGGTTGCGATATATTCAGGAATATAATGACATCGAATGTACACATAAGGTGCACAAATGATCATCCAAGTTAAGGGATGATGACTCTACATATGAAGAATCACCAGTCTGCAACTGCAGACAATTATCTATTCTATGTACATGAAAATGAATTTATAAAGTTGAGCATGGGAATGCCCGCCTCAACTAGATCATGGAAAATTATATTGTGATGATGTATTGTATTGTATCTTATACAGGTCACCTTCTAGGTCAAATACCTCAGATCCTCATGATAAATCATTTCACCCGACATCAAAAGATTTACGACTTCATGCTTTAGGGGGAAATTGTTATAGACATATTTGGGAATTGCAACCTCAATCTTATATGTCGATAAACCAAGGGCTTTTTAACCCTTGAAAGTGTTGTTTCATACCCTAAAGGATCATGGTCAACTGATTACATCATTCCCCAGAAGTTCCACTTGAAAAACCACTCAGAACTGGACAAAACTGGACCATACTGACTGCTCCACTACCACGGTGTGATGCATATTGACTCCTACACTAGCCAGGTGCAATGCATACTAAAGAGGCCTTCTGTGGGGTGTGATAAGCGAGAATGGACAAATGTCCGAGACAGTTTGCTAAGTGGATACCTAGGGAATCTTCTAGAAACTTTTCCTATGACACTTGCCTCTCTGAATTCACCCAGGGATGAGTAAGAGATCCAAGAAATCTCCAAGTGGAACACAAAACAACAAGTGGAATGACATTAATAAAAAAACCCTAAGATTACTCACACCCTTGCAGACATCTATAAATGGATCCCTCATCTGAGAGATCTAGAGGTTGTAATTTTGTAATTTGTAGGGAAGTGCTGATAGTTTGTCTTTGAGAAGGAACATTGTATTGTTGGGTGATCTTGCTTTTGATGAGGTGAAGAGGGCTTTGATGCTAGGAGGATGATGCTGGATCAGACAGCTAGATTGTAATTCTCCTTTCTATTTTAATAAAGTTCTTTGAGTTTTCTTCCATACAATCATGTATTTGTGAATGTTGTTATTTGTGAATACCATTGTATGTTCATTGTATTTCTAATTCTACAATGCTTATGATATAATAGATCAAGATGCTTTGATTGTGTTTTGTTACTTTGTCTCTACAAGTATTCTCTAAGCGGGATAATTAGGAAAGGAGTTGCAATCTCTGTAGAGGGGGAGAGAGTTCAAGCAAGGAGTCAAGCAGAAGATCCAAGTTGGTTCCTTTGCCTCTCTCTTATCTATCATACATAGAGGAAATCCCAAATTGCTTTTATTTTTTGTTTCTAGGATAGCTGCCAATCCTAGAGGGCTAGCAGATCAAAAAGCCACTAGTTTTCCCAGAAACACAAGGGAAGTAGTCCTTCTTCTACCATAAACATATTAATCCACATTAGTACTTCCCTCACAACCTTCCTCTTAATATAGATCCAAATACTGCTTCTTCCTTTGAGAATGATTGATAAATCTTGGTAGAAAACTCGACTATATATCCTTCCACCATAGTCTTTACCCAAAAATTGACTGCCCTAGTCAGATCATTGTCTAACTGCTAAAGCAGTATGAGATCTCAGGGAGTCCAACTGCTGCAAACTGTCATTGACCCCCCTGACCGATTCTGCCCTTTCAGCCTTCTTAGCCAATTGTACAAGTCTTCTAGAAACTTGCACCAGAATATCTCATTCTGGTCATTGGTACCATCGGCATATAAAATCCCCTCACTCACCTTGCCGGTCGGTTGATTACTGCGGATAGCTTGCTCTGCTACAAACTGATCTACTTTATGATTCCACCAATCCCTAATCTCTTTCTTGAATATCCTTGACACCATGTTCTAAACCCGTTCTTGTAACTTCGGGTCCCACCAATAAAACCATTTGTTGGTGCGAAAGAGTCATCAGGGGGAAACGACCCTGGGTTCAGGCACAGAGAATAAACAATGGTCCATTGTAGTCTAGGACAACACCGACATTTTCATCTTACCCAAGGGGTAGGGAGTTTCACCTAAGGCATGTCGCGACCAAAAGTAAGAAGGGTTCATGATGGAGTCAAGGGAGCACCAACCGAAGCATCAATTGATAACAGATATATAACATTACACACATAGTAGAGATAAAAACATACCATCTAATACACAAGAGCTACTAAATGCATGCATCTAAAAGGATGTTTCAAAAATTTTAAATGGGTCATCACTTTAGGTACACTTATACACATTATACTTCACAACCAATTTGGATTGTCCTTTCTATTAATTCAGCGGTAAAATAGTACAATACATCTCGGCATTCATCGCAAGTAAATATAGGGAATACCCATTTACAGATTCATGAGCTTGGTCTTAGTCTCAAAGGTCTTGCTTAGCTAAACTCCTACCTTATGGTATTAGACTGTCACAACCAGCTATCCTCTCTGCAATGCCAACTTCAATAACCTCACCAACCAACCCCTTTTCCTTACTGGCCCTCTCCTTTTATATTTATGTCTACTTCTTGGACTGCAGTTCCTCCTAGGTTTTTATTTCCCTCAGCTGCTCCTCCTCCTTCTTGTTTGTTCGGCTGCCTTTGTCTTCCGCTACCATCTTGCCGCAACCCTTCTGCAACTACCTATTCCTCCCTTGCTGTCCATCTAACTCCCCCACAAGCTAACCATTGTTGCCACCCATTTGCGCCTCGTTCTTTGGTCAACCAAAATTGATCAAAACCTTTACAAAATTAAAACGAAGGCCCCAACATTCCCTTAGGAAAAAAAAACATTTTTTCAATCAAAATCACAACCATTGTAACTTAACTTATTTATTTCTTTATTGTTTTTCAATAAAGTGTTGTTTCTTTTTTTATTTCTCTTATGTTTTTATGTTTCAGGTATTGTTTACTTCAAAGTCACTTTGTTTGTTCTCAAAATAAAAGAAGGAAGTTCTTAAGTTTCATGATGTTGCTCCACATCTAACCATTTGTTCCCCAGTCTTATCAATATATGGTTTCCTCATATCTAATATCAAAAATTATTATGGTGTTGATACTCCTTCGATTTTGATACTTCATTGGTGTTGTTACTCTATTCGTGTTGTTACTCTATTGGTGTTGTTACTCTGTCATTGTTGTTACTCCGCCGGTGTTGTTACTTTGCTAGTGTTGTTACTCTGTCAGTGTTGTTACTTTGGTGTTGTTACTTTGCCGGTGATGTTACTCCGTCGATGTTGTTACTCCGCTGGTGTTGTCACTTCGTCAATGTTGTTACTCTATCGGTGTTGTTACTCCCCAAATTTTGTTACTCCACCAATGTTGTTACTCCACCCATGTTGATACTTGGCCAAGGTAAGTCGCCAAGTACGTCCCTGACCGATTCCATGGATTTGATTGGTATTTCACTTATGACATAACCAACCATGACCGAGGACGTCCATACCTTAGTTGGAGGAAGGTATCACATTTAATAGCAAAGGTATCGTATTTAATAGAAATGATGTCATGTCATCATTGTTATTAAACTTCGTGTCAACTCATGCATCTCACGATTATTTCCACCATAATCTGTAACAATCTGTAACCCCGACCATACCTTGAACACTTATCCACGCACATTGGAACTTGAATCATGTACGACGACATTAACTTAGTGAATGGGAAATACTTTTAATGGCCTAGGTACTCTTTGACATAATGATTGGGTAGTCAATTTATCTTTTTTTATCTATAAACATAATCTTATTTTGAAGGAAAAAAATATGCAAAGATGATTTCATCATGAAAATTTTCAACTTTCCTAATTTGTCAAGTCTCTAATCTTGTAAAACTTATGATGATGACCAAAAAATTGTATTTAATTCTTTTTGTCACTATCTAATGAACTATTCCTCAACCTCAAAATTAGCAAAGAAAAATATATTTATCAACAGTCATTTGAAGGTTATTACTTTTTTATAAGAAAAACTACCCAAGTTGAAAATAGTTACAACAAAACATTTTACGCCATCCCTAACTCTTAAGGAGCTAGCATGCCACCCATCTATTAAGTAATATTTTGTTGATTAAGAATAACCATAGTTGAATTTTAAACATAAATAATCAACTGGAGGATAGAAGGTTTCATCACAAGCTGAACTACCATGATCATAGGTCCTAATAGAGTGAAATTACCGCTATTGGTCACCGAGCTAGTGTAATGGCCTTCGATCACAAAACTGAAGGAAAATAGGTCTCATCACGAGCCAAATTTTTCACTTTTTTTAGCTCCCATGAATGGCATTGTTATTATCTTGTTACCAAGCCAGAACAATGATCTTCAATAGACATCTAAGTAAATTGAAATGCTTTTGTAACTATGTATTTATTTCTAATAGATGGGACACTAGCATCTCAATGGGTTAAAAAGGCATCTCCGTCGAGACTATGGACATCTGCTAGCAGTAGTGGCCATGCCTATGGTATAGAAGTTAATTCAATACTATGATCTACTTGGTTACCTTGTTTTCTAAAAACTAACTATCGATAAATCCCACTGTTGCATATATAAGGTTTGCTAGAACTTATGGTTCATGGGGTAATATTGAATCAGTTCTTATATGATGGTGGTTATGGTTTATATCTATTATTGAAATATAAATAATTACTTTACATGTCAAGGATGAAATTTTAGGATATTTTATATTTTATATTTTACATTTTGTATCACCTAATCTATCATTCCTTTATTCTACAAGTATCATATCTTTAACCAAAGATAGTTGCTTTACCCAATTAGTTACCATTTATTCATAGCTTAACAACACTATTATTTTGGGGTAGAATAAAGAAGCCTAATTTTGATTTTGAATCCCAAGTAATTAGTTAGACCTTGAGAAGCAAAGACTGAGATAACTAATTTTCATAATTTTTGTGCTCATAACAACCAAATCTTATAGGTATAAGGAATCCATCTTTTCCCTTCTTATTCATTATCATCCCATGCCATTCACAACATGATTATGCCACTTTTATATATAATGAGGTAATTGAGGTGATGAATTACTGATTGAGGATACTCATGAGATGTGTTATAGAAATCTTGATGACAGGGAAACTAATCAGTTTGAGGGAAGAAATTCCTACTATACTTTATGATTACATTATTCTAGCTTGCATGGATTCCACCTTCCACATCACTTTTAGCATTAGCTTCAACAAATGTCAATCCATACATGCCATTCCACATTTTTACGGAGGTAAAAATTGAGGTAAAATAACCTAAGTTTTTTATTTATTAAAAGTTTAGGAGAATGTCATGAAAAACCACTGAGGATTATTCACTCATATTTTTCAACCATTATTTCCCCTTCTTTACCACTTCCAATTTTTCAGAAACAGAAAATATTTTAATTTGTGGAAGTGTTACTTTCATTAATTTATTCATCATGACTATTCCATTAATATTTTTTTATCATCCATCAATCTCCTTATTAATTCTCAAAACCTCCCTTATTTCATGTTGTTATACACCAAGCAAATATTTCAATAATGATTTTAACAACCACCTCAATTTGTTTTCTAGTGTAGCATGAGGGCATGCTAATTCTCCAGTTTGGGGGGAGAGTTGCTATGCATGATGGATGTTTTCTCATTTCTTCCTCATTTAAGGTATACATTTTCATTTTTTATAGTGCATAAATTGATTTGTATATATCTTTAAAACTGTCATCTGGTTTCTTGTGATTTTTGGACAACAAAGAGGTATCATTAACCCAGAAATTTTTAAGCTAAAACAATTGGTAAATTCCAAAAATCATGCACTATTACCTACAACCATTTTTCTGATATATTGAAATCCATTCATTGGATTTCTTTGATTTTTGGTGTGGATAAGTATTAAGGTAATAGGAACAAACATGTGAAATTTCAAGAAAAAATGATTTACAATTTTTTGAGAAATTAAACATCATTACCTACAACCATTTTGTTTATATCTCGATATGCGTGCATTAGATAGATTTGATATTCAGATTGGAGAAGCATTGATGTAGTAGAAATTTTCTTGCAAAATTTCAGCAAAATCTAGTTTGTAATTTTTGATAAAATTGTTAATGAAGTTTGTTTTTACCTGTATCATACTTTGTTGCAACTTCATATGATTGAAAGTGTTAGGTCCCTATAGTACTAGTGTAACCCCTTACTGTTATTAGTGCAACCCCCTTATTATATTATTGTGCCCATGTAGTCCCCATATTGTTATTATGGTACCCCATAGAAGCCCACCTTTGTTATTATTGTGCCCTTACATTATTATTGCTATGTCGGCTCTGATTATATTATGACCCCTTAGACTCCTATATATAGAAAGGAGGTATTGTCATTTGTATCATCCAATAATTGTTCATTTGTGTAATTTAAAGGAGGCTTCCCCTTGAAGAGGCTTATTTTGAAGGTATTTATCTATCTTTTCTATCTTTTTGTGAGATGGTTTCATAACATTTGGTATCAGAGCTTCTGATTCTAGGGTTTCACTGCTCCAAACAGGTCGTGGTGGAATTTTCACTATAAATTTATCTCTACAAATTTTCAGAAGCTAAAAAAACCCATTTGAAAGAAATCAGTCTGAACCTTGGGTCCGAATTTCAGATCTTGTATCGCTATATTTGCAAAGATATAATATGAGGAAGTTAGGGTTTTTTTCAGACTCCCAAATTACATTCTAAATAGGTGACCATAGGAAAATTGTCATAACTTTTGATCTGAACATTAGATTGAAATTTCATAAGCAGTTATAGAAAGAAGACAGACTGTAGTTTTCTAAGTATAGTTTTCAAATCCGAAGGTTGAAATAATGACATGTGGCATGTCGTACAAGTTCGCTCTACTAAACAAGTCTATAATTAGGTCATCGCATGAGATTGGGCATAAATATTTGTTCAGGAATCCAATATCGATCAGAATGGTGGCATTAGAAAGAGGACGTAGAGGGATACAACTGGTTATAATTTCAAACTTTGGAGATCTGAAATTTCAGAGATACAATAGATTCAAGATTGAGCTGCTAAAAGCAAGAAAA